>RJWM01030925.1:0-22877 GCA_004363535.1 Dasyprocta punctata
CTTCTAAGACAAAGCCACTGGCAGACCATTCCACTTAGCCACGTTTCTGCGATGCTCACTTTCTCCCCAGTCTGGAAAGTAAGGTTTGAAGTGATAGCTTGACATTTGTGTGCCTCTGCTTATTTTGTTTTCACAGCATTATTTTCCAACTTATGAAATGTAAATGCCATTTCTCAACCAGATATCATTTATTTTGCATGAAACAAATAGTTACTCAAGGTAATAAAATCAAGATCCTTTAAAACAAATCATCAAAACATTATCTATACTAAACAAGAAGAAAAAAAAGAAACTCAGAGGTACACATGGTAGAACTGATTGTATTAGACCATGGAAATGTTGATCTTGTCTATTTATATCTGTGTATTCAAGAACTGGAAGTTTCTTTTGAAGATAAACAAAATGTTACAGTGTTTAAATGTCTTAATGAATAGCATAATCCTCCTTGGGGAAAAAAGCCACCATGTTTTGTGCTAATAATTGTTCTGTTAGTTGAGATATTAACATAGTTATTTAATATTTTGTTCGAAGGATTTTTTTTCAAAGGAATTTTTAAAAGGACCTAAGTATGGTGGTGTGACAAGACTATACGTTTTTCAAAAGTAATAGAAGTATGTATTTAAAAGGTTGATTTTATGATAGACCCACTTAAAATAATTTTAATTTTTTTTAAAAGAAAGAAAGAGAAAGTAGACTTCTAATTTTATCATTTGGAAAACATTAAACTTTAGGTCCTTCCCTTGATAGTCACCTGGAGCCTTTCCAAAATGCGAACACTTGATACCTCTGAAGCAGAAAAATTAAAATCGATCACCCACACAGCCAGTTTGAGAACGAAGAGCAGAAAACTTAGGGATTTGACAAAGATGGAAAAGGATCCAGGACAGGAAATTGACTTGGTCAGACGTGTGGAAAATCAAGGCAACCCCACGGCCATTAACGAAGGCCCCCGTAAGACGTCTGCCTCCGCATCCCGCTCTCTGCGGCTTTCAGCAGCTGCCAGGATTTATTTCAGAGACACGGTGCCAGCGCCTTCCCAGGAAGACGGGGTCCCAGCACGTTTCAGCCAAGGATGCTACAGCGGAGGCACAGGTGGCGGACGGGAAGCGCTTCCTTGGTAGGGACAGAGGGAGCTGACGCCAGCCAGAGCCCTTGATCTCAGCCTGAGGAAACCCTACTCCACCAACAGAAACCTCAGCCCGAAGCTGAGACAGAGAAAGCCAGTTAAGAAGGCTTTATCCTTGCAACACTACAGACGTTGTGTTTTTTCTGTCTCCTGTTACTGAAACATGCTGACAGGCAAAAGTATTAAGATAATCACTAGAATGACTTAAAACAATGGGACTGAAAAGTGTTTAAGAGGGTATAGAAGTAGATCAACATCATGAGGAAGAGAACAGGATTAGATCAAAACTGCACGAAGATCAGGCGGGGAGGAGGGAGACAAATGCTTAACCACAAATTGTCCCACACTGAGTGTGAATGTTAGCTCAACCGTCTACGCTGGTGTAGAATGAATTCTTCCAGAAAGTCTTATGCTTTTATGTGGAAAGGAAGAAAAAAATTTTGTTTTTGTCTTTTTGAATCAGAGTCTCACTATGTAGTTCAGGCTGGCCTTGGGCTCACTTTGTAGCCCAGGCTGGTCTCAAACTTGCAATGATCCTGTGTCTCAGCCTCCTGAGAGCTTGGATTATAAAAGTGCACCACCACCCCCAGCTAGGAAGAAATTCCTAGGAAGAAAATACAACTGTTGCACAGTTGAATACCAGCTTTGCTACTTATGAACCATGTGACACTGGATAGGTTAATTTAGTTGTCCTTCCTGTTTCTCCACCTTTAAAATGAGATAGGTTATTAAAATTTATTTTGTATAGTTGCTTCATCAAATGAGATAAATATATGTAAGGCACTTGGAACAATGATTGGTATGTAATGATATAGTAATTGTCATATTGTATAGTTGTCATATTGTAAGGACTCTGGATTAGAGTTGGTCTTAGTAACTAATATGAGGTATAATTTGAAATAACTGAAATCTGACAAAGGTCTGGGCATCACATTGTTTATATAGTTACTCATGTTACCTTGCTGAGTTATTTGCTAAAACTTAAATGATTCTTCCTGGATTTCTAACCGTGTATTTCTTGAGCCCTCTTCTCATAAAGTCCTGGTTCCCAAGTCCATAATTATTGAAGTCACAGTGAAGTGGTATAAACCCTGGGTATGACAGTCAGCTGACTTAAAATCCAGTTATTCCTGCAAAGTCACTTCCCCATCTTGGATTTTCCATTCTATCACAGAATGAAGTTAGACTGCATGACATCTGTGCTTTTTCTTGAGTTGTGACATTTTTTATTCTATTACATTTTAGGTAATTTCCTGTACTTTTCATTTGAAGGCCTTCTGAGATAAAGTACAAGAGAACTCTTTTATTTAATATGCACCTCCAAATGCCTTTTAGGCATCTGTACCCAAATATCTCCTGCTGGCTCCTCTATCTCTATATGTGAAACAAAATTGTCACCTTTCATGTCAACCATAAATGGCCACACTGTTGTCCTGGTCCCCAGCTCCAAGCCTCAGATGCCACGGGCATTCTCAATGCATGGCCTGTCTGCGTACTCTCCTAGTCTCCTCCCTGCCATCTCTGAGCAGCCACAATTATTTGGGCTCTTCTAGGCTCTCCTTTGACCAGTGCTTCTGAACTTCTGCCCTGTAGTGGGACTCCTGGTGGATCCCGTGCATTCTGATTTGCAGGTCTGAGCCAGTTAGAGGTCTCATATGTATTTCTAACCCAGGCCAAGCCACAGTGGCTGGGTCCCCATGCCATTTGGGAAAGCAAGGCTCATGGCCTTCTAATAAAGAGTCCCAGAATCTCCAATTTCCATTTCCTAAGCTTTGATCCTCTTCTTCCCTGTTGAAACATCCCAGTTTACATAATACTAAATAACATGTCTTTACACTGTACTCCAACCTGTATTTCCTTGTTAATTTCCACAGTCCTTCACCTCACTTAACCTAATTTGACTAACAAGCCTACTAACCAATTGCTTTCAGGGTGCATTTTCCATTTTTTTGCCTTCATGCTTGCTTGGGCTCTATTCTTTGCTTGAAATGCCATTTTCCTCCTTTTATTCCTGTTACTCAAAGTCTTCCAATTCCTTAAAGACATGACTGAAATACCACTTAGTGCACAAAACATTTCTGCCTCCTTGTTTAAATACCCCTGGTGCTTTATTTACTTTACGATGATTCACATTCTGCTTTGTACTTCATATTTACGCATTTGCCACCTCTGCCATCACAAAGAGGCTCCTTGAGGGGCTGCTTCAAAGCAGGGAAGAACCGTTTAGAACAAATGAGCGGAAGCACTGTTTCTTAATTATTCAAACTAGCACAAGCTGGAAACACAGAGTTGATTCAGAAAGGTTTAGATGGCTTCATAGAGTATTGAGCTGCTAGCTATTGCTGAGGACACCTTGAACTTTGGGGGTTGACCCCAACTTGTTATTCACTTTCCTGTGTTCCCTGATTCCTAACTGCATAAAGCCATGCTTGTGAGAACTTATAACTCTAAGGATAGGATCATTATTAAACAAACACCATGAGGATTTGTCAAAAAATGTGCTTTGGATATCATTCCAAGTCCTTGCCTCTGAGTCTTGATTTCCAATGTTTATAGCCAGCACGTATGTTTTCATTATTCACTCTAGTACTCTAGTGTCAGTGTCTGAGGCTGACACACTTAACTTTACAGTGCCTCAGAGGAACACAAGGACTTAAGCCTCCATTCACTCACAAGTGACTCTTAAGAATTAAGGCTCTTGGACACATCTGTCGCCTGTGTGGGGAGAAAGATCCACAGCCTCTAGGATCAGAGAGTATTGCTGTGGGTTCTGAAAGCTGGTTAGTGATTGTTACTTGTGCCTCTCCTGAGAAATTGCTGAGATCTATGACTCCAAGACACTGTTCTATGGCTTAAGAATGAAAAGGATCTTAGAGCTTGGAGGTGGTTTAGAGATTCCCTGATCTATGCCCTCATGTTTTCCTTAGTAATGAAACTTACATCCAGAATCACAGAGAGCAAAGTCTTCTGAGCCTACATCTAAGCAGTAAATGAGAGGAAGAAGCTATATTTACATGTCTGTTTCAATACACATCTCTCTATGCATGTATCTATATACATCCATTGGTTGTCTCCCTTCTGCACTATGTCAGATGCTGTTTGTTACTTTAAGTGCTTTATCGCATTACCTTTTCATGATATTACATCAATTGCAAGACACAGTGTCCCCAGCTTTGCAGATGAACAATCTGAGACTTTGAGGGGTGAAGTAACCAGTCCGGAAGTGTGCAGAAAGCCTCTGTGTCCTTTCTCAAAGGAGGACGACAGCAGCTGGTGTCATAAAGGGGAGAAAGTGAAACTGTTCTTATCCTCACGGGATGAAGGCATCCTTATCCTACACTGTGGATTACTCAGTCTCTACCCCCTTCCTCCGACCTCGTTACTCAGTCACTGTACGCTGCACACCAGGAAGCTTCCTTGGCCCTCCTGCCTCTGAGTTCACACCCCCTGAGATCCTTTCCACTCGGGAGCGTCCACTGTCCTGTCACATATACAACACACCTCATGTGCTACGCTGCAACGCTCACCCTTCCTGCTCAGGTAAAGTCACACATCCAGCTTCCTGTGGCATGGGGCACCGCCAGTGCACAAACTCCACACTCAAAACTCTCCCTTCCCACCTCCCTTTTGGAATTCTCACTCTCTTTTTGGTATTTTTGTCTTCTTTCATCAACATCCTACCCTGGCCTGCAATATCCTTCCCCAAACCGCTCAGGTCCTCTATGAGCTCTCCATGAGCCCTTTCCCCATCACAAACATTTATTTATTAAAGAAGCATTTAATGAGCACTTACACTATGACGCAGATCAAGGCTGACACAGTCTGTGCCCTCATGGAACTGACAGTGTAATGAGGACTATACAGAAGCAACCGTGCACTTGTGATGTCGCCCTACAGAAGCAGCCATGGATTGAGATGAAATATACTTTCTAATCTTCCACATTGCCTTATATCCAGAAGGAGTTCAGTGCTTATCAAGGTGGATTTTTCTTCTCCAAGTCTGGGGGAAGACCTGGTGCCAAGATCTATTAGCATAAGCGTCAGGGATGTAGCTCAGCAGCACAGAGCCTGCCTGGCAAGCATGAGGTCATGAGTTCAATCTCTGGTACAGAGAGAGAGAGACAGACAGACAGAGAGAGAGAGAGAGAGAGAGAGAGAGAGAGAGAGAGAGAGAGATCTAATAGCATGCATTTGTGTCTGGATCTCAAGGGTACTGCCTGTACTCCACCATTACTCTGCCAGTACTCTGACATCTTTACTTTGACTAGGATGCCTTGTAGGCAGATGTCTGATAGACAAGTGGTCAATCCCAGATGGGAAAAGGTCTTGGTTCAGTTGTGTAAGATGTAAGCACAGACTAGATCAATCAACTGCTCTGGGGGCTGACTGAATAGTAATGGCAGGAATTGCAGTTCCCCAGAGCTTGAATGAAATACACATGGCACTCTTTTATGTGAATTCAACCAAAGACTGGTTAGTGAACAAATGACAGCTAAATCATTTGCACTGCAATAAAAGTATATCTTCCATTGGGAGCTTGGATCTGTAGAGTTCTTACTTCCAATATCACCATGCTGTAAGACTAGTAAGTGTGTTCCATGGTTTAGGGTATACAACACAGCAGAAAGGGAAACATTGTAGATCAGCTCTTAATTCTGACACTGTGTGTGTGTGTGTGTGTGTGTGTACATGTGTGTACGTGTGTGTGCATGTGGTTTTGGGATGGAACTCAGAGCCTCACACATGCTGGGCAGGCACTCTACCACTGAGCTACCCCAAGCCCATCTGTTATTAATAAGGTAATTTTAGTATTTAGCTAAGCTTTTTATTGAGAGATGGAATGAGATTGTTTGTGGTGTTTCTGAGATAGCAACAGATGAGTTACTTGTGTACTCTGCTGTATGCTGGTCACACATAACATGCACATCCTGACACACACATTTGTTCCTTTTGCACGTATGCAGGCACACACATGCTAGGCATAGACCTCTGAAGCAATCAAAGCCCTGCAAGGGTCCTCACTATGTATGGTTTATTTTTTGTTTTCAAGATCCATAAGGGACTATCCATGAGTAACTAAATCATAATGGCTCACACTTGGTAAAATCAGTGCATGAGAAATTTATATACCCAAGACTAACAATATGCAAAAGCAATACTAACCCAAAAATTTAAGAAACAAATCAAAATTGTTTTAAAAAGAAATTTCTAACAGGAACAAAATTTAAACAATTTTGCTTTTAAAGAAAAGTTAAAATAAACATTAATGAAATAATTTTAAAATAATAAATTAGGAAAAAGTATTTAACATTTTATATGTTTCATGTTAGATTTTTGTTTCTTTATATTAACTTCTACATGTTGTGAGAGCTGGGAAACACATTTTGTACTCAGATATTATCTTCCTCTGACAAAACTGCTAAAATTAGCATTCTAAAAATACTCTGATGTTCCAGAGGACCGTAGGAAAAAGAATATAATGGTACAGTTCTAAAAATTTCTTACATTGCCCTTTGACTTGATTAGTTCAAAATTTTCTTTGACACCCACCTCCTGCTCCGCCAACTTGCCAGAAAACACAGCGATGTTTCAAGATTCATGTTAGAGGTGGCACAGGATTTGCCACCAGTTTACATGGTGAGTTGAAATAAACACTATGGTTACTTAAACAGTATGGCATAAGTTGGTATCTGTTGACTTCTTTTTTCTGTCTTATATGTCCATGAAAAGCTAACTGAAGACTCGTCAGAAGAAAAAGAATATTGCTTTTAATATAGGTTTCTCCTCCGCTGCTTTTATTTAAGACTGGTAAAGCTATCTTGTTTTGCCACAGGAAAACAAGAACCCTGCATGGGAGGCCCGAAGTGGTCATCTTGAACTCAGTATTTCATTAGCAGTTGGTTGCTTAGCAACTTCATTTGGGTACTCCGAATAAAGGAAGTCTTTTCACTGACCTATACAAACTTGTGCGTAACGGGATCCGCAGAGAAACCCGCCCCCAGACATGTAAGTGCATATCTAAGGCCTCAGTATTGAAGGCTACAATCATCCAGTTATGCAACATTAAATTTAAATGTTATTCGGGTTTCACCATTGCTTAGAGAACAAGTAAAGGTCAAGAATCTGCAGAAATGCCATCCAATTCTCTAGCTTCACAATACTGAATACTGACTTCATGCCAGAATTTAAAATTAAAAAGGTAATAGTAAGTCAGGAAAGTTGAAATCTCAGTAAAATTCCTGTGGGTTACTTAAAAAAGAATCTGTCCTTAGTGACCCAAGAATTCAAGCTACATAAATCTTGGGAGATTTGGAAGGAAGCTGGGGAGATGGAGGGTGAATCACCTGCATACTTTTTATTTACTCTGGCCTGGATATAGGAGTAATGGGATGAGGAGGCTATCAATACTGTGAAGCCTTTTTCTAGTTTCTCAGGGAGGCCCTAGTCAGCTACACACTGAGATAGGAAGGGGTCTAGTAAAGTCAAAGCCTCTTCAGTCAAGAGACTATCACCAGTACCAGCTACATGTCATGGAGTGTGTCTATGGAGCAGGCCCTCAGATATGGGTATCATTCACATGGCCCTCTTACGCCATTGTCCTGACCTCACTGGGAGGGGGAACTAAGCTTTAATTTTCAACTAAGAAGGCCTTGGAGTAATAAACACCTGGCCATGGTCTCAGGTGCAGGATGACACTGCAACTGAACTATTGCGGTCTGGTTCAAAAGCTCCTACTAACATCCACCATGTAGTAACACTGAGCTCTACCATTTGCTTTTCCAGAGCTCACACTTAGGACATGCCATTCCATAGCACAAACAAAGCTGCTGAGCGAAGACTTCTTTTTCAGTCTTGCTTTTTCTCTTACCTCCATTTCCTTCTAAAAACCTTGTCCTTTAATTTTCTTAGGCAAGGAAAAATGAGATCAAGGAAGAGCCCAAACTGGAATGCAGGAAGTGAGAAAGTGTGAAAGAGGATCCATCTTCATGTGGAGAGGAAAAAGAACACACTAGATCATCACAAGGCAAAGCTTTGGCTAAGCTGTGAGAGTTCTGCAAAGAAGAGGCAGATGTTTTTATAATTTCTTAATCGCAAGTCACATTGGGACAGCACTGTTTGTTTGTTTGGGCTAAATACATTTGTGTGATTAGTTTTATTATAAAACAATCCACTTCCTGCTACCAGAGGGCTAAAAAATATCTTCACTTTTTTAACGACTAGCTTCTGATTTACTGAGTTTCTCTTTCAATAGATTCATGAATTGCATTGACAAGGCTCCTCATTGCCTGTGACATTGCCTTCTCTGAATCCCACTAGAAACTTCTTTATACATCCTTAGGATTTTCTGTCCTTTCTGTGGGCACTACAGCTTTTCTCAACATCTTTTCTCTGCACATTCTTAAGCAGCAGGGCATATTAACTCCAGTAAAAGAATGTGGAAATTCAAAGGTGATTCCAGCAATGAATTGAGTCCAGGTTCCATATTAGCTTCTGTGTAGAATGCAAACGTGTCCCATTTGATCAGCTTTTCCCACCCTGTTAACACACTGAGCTCCTTAACAGTAAATCTCCAGAGAGAAAAAATGTACCATGTTTTTGAACCAGTGGTAGATTGACATTTTACCTGCATTCACAATTTTCCCACTTGCTTAAATTATTCCAATTCATCCAGTAGATGCACCAGGAAAAAAAGCCAAGGAGTTAAAGATAAGAAAGCTAGTGGTTTCAAATAATCAAATCTAATCAATTACTTTTAAATGTCTCATTTAACAGCTCCCATTATCCAGCCCAGCACAGAAATTACAACAGAGACAGTCACACCCAAGCCTCTCTCTATGAGTCAGCGCCATTGGTGGACTGAAGAGGGAGAGAACCAGGCCTCATCCTCACCTGGGAGGTGATCCCCGCCTGGAAACCAGCACCATGTGTGGGCTGCTGCTGGAGTGGGGACAGTCACACCCAAGCCTCTCTCTGTGAGTCAGTGCCATTCATGGATTGCGAGGGAGAGAACCAGACCTCACCAGGGAAGTGATCCCAGCAGGGAAACCATATCATTTTCGCTGTTTTGTTGGGTTGGGTTTTATTCTCTTTTGTTTTGTTTGATTATGTTAAATCTGATGGCATGGGCAGCTATTTGAAACTTCACCAGGTATATTATGATAGTCATTTTGGATTTACTATTGGCTTGTTTTGAAGCCCTTTATTGTATTTATTGTTTTGTTTTTATTGTTTCTATTCTATTCTGTTCTGTTTGATTTTTTACTATGTCCAAAGGTATCTAAAGCTATTCTGAAGACAACAAATAGCATTATGGTAACTATCGTTGGTTTCGTAAGGTCTTGAAGTCCTGTATCACTTATACTGGTTCATTTTGATTGGTTTTATTCTGTTTTGTTCCCCTTGGTTTTATTCTCTTTAAAATAAAAAAATAATAATAATGTAAAAAAAGAAATTTTAACAGAAGGCAGTGCCAGATTCTATACTGCTTTGATGATCTTTCATTCCAAGCTATTGGGAAGTTGTAAATAGGGTGGGTAACACTTCAGTTCAGCCTGGTAAGTGTAAGCAGGACCATTATTATGGTATCAGTCTGATGCCCAAGCCTTGGATAAGAAGGTACTCAATATTCATCAATGAAAGAATTCATATTTGATTTTGTGGGGTTGGCTTGATTTCTCTAAGATGATAGATTCACTAAGGACCACAAGTAACTAGATTCTGAGAGAAAAGTCTTCAAAATCTACTTAACTCCAACACTGAAATCATAGTATATGGAAAATAACTTTGAAAAAGTAATTCAGTCCTGAGATCTCACATATAATTTCCTTTATTAGACCTAGACAACGAGCATTAGATTGTAAGAAAGAAAGCTGTTGATGTCAATGGAGCAGCCATCTACTATATTGATATTTTTCATTATGAGACAGATTATTGAATTTTGTTCTTATAATCTTATAGGTATATTTTAAAAACATAATAATGTGTGGATATCTAAGAATATTATTTGGAAGAAAATGGGAAAAACGTTAAGATACCATTTCATACACTATGGTCTGCAATAATGATTTTAGTTCAATTTTGTCCCCATGCCTTGTGCCAAAAAAGGCTGATTTATAAAGCATATTCCATGATCCAGAACCAGATAATACTGAAGATAATTACTATGCCTGGTTAGAATTTAGGAGCAATTTCCTGAGCCACCACTTGTAAAAGTGAAAGAACATATACTGAAATGAGTGCTGGTTGGCTAGATAATAAAAGAAAAATAAGGAATCGTTGCCTAGAGTCCACTTTCCAGTATCAGGTTAAATAGCACAATATGTCTGAAGATGCCATAGAAACTTTCATTGTGTGATTTTACTACTGAATGGATACACGGACTCTTTTTAAGCTTTTTAGGCACATAGAAAAATTAAATGAATAATATCCCAATTTCACATAATTTATTGCCAATGTAATTGTTTTATCATTTAAAAATGGGAGCTATTAAGATCTACAGCAGAATTTGATTTTCTTTTGGAAACCATAAGAAAAAAATCATTGCCTTGAATAACAAATATCCCATAAGATTTGTAACATTAAAGGAACAATTGTTTTATTTTTGAAAGAGGTTCATTAAATTTTAAATGAGATTTAATTTTGAAGATTTAATGTATAATTCAATGTAAGAAAGATGCTGTTTTATCTTTAGACCAGTTACGATTAACTTTAATCTTATTTTAGAAAACTGCTGTTAATTAATTTTCTTTTTTTAAGGTTCTCTAAATTCATTCCTGATTTAAATGATATTTTATTCTTATGAATGCTGGCAAAGCCGGATGGGGGAATGAGTGACCTTGGTAAATTAAAACAAACCTATGGACTAATTTAGGCTATTGTTTGGTTTTTAAAAAAATCATTCTTTACTCATTTAGCTTTGATGATTTATTTGTATAAATTTTAAGTTTCAATTTAGTAATGCATAAGGAAAAACGGCAAAATTATAAATAAATCTACACGTTAAAACAAAACATTGCCAAACACCTTCGATATTTAGTATGAAGAAGATACTATAGCATGGTGACTTTTAAAACCAAAAGTTTCCCCTCTTCTTCTAGCTTAAAGCAATAAAAAGACAGACAGTTATTTCTTATCTAAATCTTTATTAGAAGAAAAAGCAAATGTATCTAAAACAATGAGTAACAACAAATTTCATTAAGTATGAAACAGCTTAGTTATCAAAGGTATTTAGACAACATGTTCCTAACATTTCTGCATAGCAGAAGCACACCAGTTATAGAGCTCATACTGTCATGTCCTCGTGAGTTTACTTTTGGCCTAAGAGTATCCAAAGTCACATTTAAACAAATGTGATGGTAGATAAACTGATGTTACCTAATGTTGACTGATTCTCAACCCTTTCACCCACTATCATTATGGTTGACACATCCTTTGGATGAATGCTTTATGGACTGTGTACCACTGAGGAACAAACTGAATTCATTTCCTTTCAAGTTAGTAGTACTAGTAAAGTTATTTAAAACTAATGAGAAAGTGTTCCTGTTTATACTGGTGCAATAAAAAAATCAACGTGTTATAAACAAGCTGTTTTGTATCAAAAGTTAGAAAATGCGAGACATATATGGAACAGCCTTTGATGAAAACAATTATATATAATGGAGCTATTTAGTACCTAACATCTGTGAGCACCCTTTCGGGGTAAAGCTTCCCTTTGTAATTCCTAGAAGTTTCTTTTTCCTAGGATGTGTACAACACAAAAAGATGCAGTTACATGCCTACTGTATAAAGACCACATTTTAAAGTGTCTTTCAATAAAAACAAAACAAACCCAACAAGTGTCCTGTCTTTTCAAGTTTTTGTCTTCCTTGCGTGTAGCACACATTCACAAATGTCCACTAGGTTGCAAAGGAAATTTCTTTATGCCCCACAATGCATTCTCTGATGCTGGGAATACTGACTTGGTGAAAGACCAGTGGTCTCCAATCAGTGAGCAAGAGGAAAACAAACGCAAGACTTGTCTTAATCACTAAACATTGCAGGTTTAAAAAATTTTTAAACAATGTTTGTAAACTTGCCCACAAAAGTTGGGTAATGTTAAACAGCCAGTAAGGCACTTTGTCAAAGGACGAAGTAGTAAAGGCGGGATGGTTGACAATTTGTCTAACAGGAAACACTATAGGTGCCAAAAGACAGCAAAGACAGGCGTGAGGTGGGCCTATGACTGGTTTACTGTCCAACAAGGGTGGGGAAAGCTTTAAAAATGTTTACTTCACTTTGTTTACCAATTTTCCCTGCAGAAGAAGTCATTTAGCTATAATCTTAAAAATATATTAGGAGCTATCAATTTAAGGAACCTAGCCTTTTTCGATTTGATATGTAAAAGAATATTAACATACTCGGTAATATCTTCCAAACATCCAAGCCACTATATTTAAAAATGAATTACAAAACGAAAGGTCTTTGTATAAAAATGTTTCATGTTATTAACAATTCCACTGCAACTTTCGATGGCTTCACATTTTACAGTGTAAGCTTTGGTATAAAACATGCAAATGCAAGCCAACAAGGTCGTGAGGGCAGCGTCCCTAAACACTGAGCGCTTATGAAACCAGCGTGGCACGGACAGCAGAGGAGGAAAAGGGTACACACCGCCGCCAGATGACATTTGATCTTCTACTGGTCCTTAGTTTATGAATCTCGCTCCAACAAAATGTTCATCAGAGACGGGCTCACGAAATAGGGTCTCGCCGCTGAACCTTCGTTTCTTTCTAAATCTTCCACTAGGAGGAAGAACGGCACACAATAACTAACAAAGCAAAACCGTAAGAGAAGTAATATCGCCATCTGCTGCGCGCTGGCTTTACAGCAATTCGAAATACCGCGTTTTCCAAACAGCACAGTTCGGCATCAATATTATTGTAAACATAGGAGAAAACAAGCAGCCCTTGTGATTATGTCAATAAAATATGATCCCATTCTGGGTCCCAGGTCAGAGTCGGCCAGTATTGCATACCGTTCACATGCATGATTGAGGAGATAACTTTTGTTTACCTTCTTTTTTCTCAATTTTACTTTCCAAACTACCAGACTTATTCAAAATTGCTTTTGCTTTGTCACCAACAACGCTGATGGTACGGCCTTGAAAAGCATTATTTGCAAAATGTTAATATACAGTATTTCAAATCTTTCAACTGCAAGTGTTGAGAAATATTGCTGTTTTTCCCCCACAGATACCAGTTTAATTGCTTTGTAAGCAAATGGCTTCTAAATTTCTTCTCAAAACACTGCTCATTTTTAATCTATGCACTTGAATTATACAAAGAAGTAACAAACAGAATTTTTCTACCTGGGAATAAGCCTATAGAATAGTTAAACAAGAAACTAGTTGCTCACATGCTGATTTATATTTTATTCAAGCGATTTTTCCAACTTTCATGTGTGTCAGAGTCACCTAGAGTACTTTGTAATGTTTCACAAAATGCCTACCTCCAAACAGGGGCATCTGCATGTATAACAAGTTCACAGGGTGAAGTCACCTTTCTACTAGATTTTTGTTCTGGCCCTTGTATTATTAAGAAAGTAATAAGAAAAAAAATCTAGAAGGAAAAGCAAGGGTGGGGATATAGGCCAGTGGTACAGGGCCTGCCAAGGTCATGAGTTCAATCCCCAGGTACCAAAGAGAGAAGAAAAGCGAGTCCTCTTCCCTGTACTGCCCTTCAAGGCTAATGAGAATGAGGAAGTCTGTTTGACAAGAAGCGAAGCCAAGTGACACTCTTACTCCAATACTCTTAAGAAACTGAGTCAAAAGCAAGGTCAAAAATTTTCAAAAGCTGAGTCAAAATTTTCTCTATTTATTGGCTTTTGTTACTAAGCTACCAGGAAATCCATCTAGATCTAAGTTCCTACACTGCAGGATAATTAAATAAAGTGGTATTAGTATTATCTTGCAGCACAATAATACATTTCTGATTGTCTTGTTGAATGTGTGCATCACATTCTGATCAACGTGCTAGATGAACATATTCCTTCGCTGTTACACACAAGATTAGTGTGAAAGCTAGAAGAATGCCAATTGAGTCAGTGTTCCTTGGGGTGCATTTTTACACTGTCAGCTGCATCCTATGCCTTTGCATGTGGGATGAATAGACAAGGTGTATGAGCGTCTGATTCATGCTTTGCCTGGCCATGCAAGAATTAGGTATGTCTTCTCAGAGGCTGGCTTGTTGCTCTGGCCAGCAGCAGTGGAGTGTAGCAATAACATTCCTCTTAAGCCCTGGATAGAAAGATTTCCTAATCTCAAGTATGCCCCTTTTAAAGGCTCCAGATGAGGCATCTAATGGAGGTCAACCATATATCCCCTTAGTGTAAAATCTTCATTCCCTTAGCTTAAAATCCATAATGCAATGTCTTACTTATCTTTTCTCTTTCCTCACTGATAATTGAGCTAAAATTAAACCTTTTGTATAAAAAGGCTACACAATCTCTTTAATCTCAAAATATGCTCATGAAAAGGAAAAAACATCACTCTTTTGAAACAAATTCATACTCATCTTCCATATGGAGGAATTGGGAAATTTGAGTTAGAGATTAATAGTATGAGTTACATAGGATATTTTTCTTTCAGGATATTTTTCTGGTGCCCAGAAGCTCGTACTATTGGAATAGGATTCCATAACTTAAATTCAGCTTCAATATAAATATAAATTCACTAGAAGAGAGTGAACTGTGAAGGACCCACAGTAACTTTGCCCAGTACTGTTCTCTGTAGAACCTGCCCGACATTAATACCTAGATGTTTGCCATGGACTTGACTCACTAAAATATACTTCATAAGGAACCGATAATGCACATTGAATCACAGTTTAGAGAGTTGCCCACCATCTTGAACAGTATAAATATAACAATAGCACCATATTTACAAATGTAGTACCTTATGCTGGTTAACTATAAATCAATATTTTTATGGCTAGTCAATTACACATTTATAGTGCTTTCAAAAGTTGCCTGAATATCCTATACAAATTTACACTTATAAAAAGAAAGGCTATCCAAGTGTTGCTTCAGGAACAACACGCTGAGTTACAAAAGTTATTAAAACACTTTCAGCTATAAGTTTTTAAAAATGTTTGATATTAACACTGACTCTTCCACTGGGACCATCATCTATAAAGTATGCTACTTCACAGAGGCCACTGCCAGCAAATGCCTGACCACTCTAGGATACCAAGTACTGGCTTTTTTAAAAAAAGAAGCAGCTCAGAAATTCCACAGTACCCCAAAGCGACAGTTTCAAATTACAGTTGACCTAATTCACAAAGCGTCAGTTTAATAGTGGGTGGCACTGTTTGGAGCTTTTCTACTCTTTCTGCTTCTGGAGGACTGGTTGCTTCTTGACCAGAATCTCATGCAGGCTAGGGGTTATGAAGTAGGGTTTCTCGGCAGATCCATCATTCCTTTCCAGATCTTCACCTGTATTTGCAGCAGCCAAAACAGGGCAAAGGCAGCCAACAGCAGCAGAAGAGTTATGTGCATTTTTATAAATTGGAGAGTAGTTGAACAGGGGGAAAAAAAATCAGAGATATCAGCGTTAGAAAGTAAACAGAAGACAAATTAGTAAAAACAAACAAACAAACAAACAAACATAAAAGACAAATTAGTGAAGTTAAATTGCTGCTGCTGGACAAAAAGGCCCTAAAAGGCCCCAAGACAAAAACACCCAACCTCTACTACAAAGCACTGGTCCTTTTCCCTTGGTCCTTTCTTCTCCCAAACAGGTTTAGTTTGATAGTTCAAATTAACAAAGTTTTCCATGTCCTTCGAAAGTATTCTCCTTAAGCCATGTGACCACTCTTTTCAGAACTGTATAAATTGCCACATCCTTGGGTATGAAGTCAAATAGAAAGTGTGCTAAGAATCATAGTTGCATTTGAGAGTTCAAAGTCATTCTTAACAGTAGTTCACACACAGATATTACAGATGAATCAGTTGAACCAGGAGTGTAAAAGGACTCCGCTGAAGTCAAAGATTCTGAGACAATGAGAAAAGAACCCAGGCTCTTGGCATCTGATCCAGTTCTGATCCTACTTAACTATGGAGGGCCATGCTCTAAATCTTTGTGGTCTGCCTCAGATTACATTTGAAAGCTAACCCTAGTATTTCCTGACTTCATAGCATGTGAAATCACCTTCTTGTCTTGATTGCTTAAGGTAATGGGAAATTGATAGGCTGTTCACTGATCTACCAACTCGGGGGGTGGGGAAAGCAGCAGAGTCATGCTGACAATCAAGATGTTTGCATGGGATTCGATTTCCTGCAAATACACATATTTCATTGCAGATAGTATCTATAGTCTTTTGGGAATGGTAGGATTATTGGTTTAGTAGATTTTTAAATTAGACCTCACACATGCCTGTGACCTTCCTCACATATAAAATGAAAAGTTAAGGAACATGGTAGATGTTAGGCATTTTTGTTCTTTTTTATCCTTCATCTTATTTCTGTACAATATCACATATCATATGCTTATATCATTACTATCCTGGAGGTACCATTAGGAAGCCTGGTCTGGATCACATTAATAATCATCTACAACTTTTATTCTTTTCAGCATGATTCTCAATGCCTTGTGATGTTAAAAAAATGTTATGCTTCTATAAAGTGTTCACAAATGGTTGGCATTTTTAAAAAAAGCACAAGTTTTCTGGCAACCAGGATAATCGGTACAAAAAGATACAGAAAAAATAAAGGTATAGTTCTATACAATCAGAATTTGCCTTGGGATATCATTAAGAAGGATGTTTTCCAAAGTATGATGTTACCCACTGTAACAGCTGGGGTGGGAGGAGAAATACCATATGACTTCCCCTGTTCTTTATTATCAAAGACGGGAGCCTTTGCAGGGAAACTACTCATGTCAGCACACAACATATTGAATAAAACTGAGTGTACATCTGACTTTCGAGAAGGTGGAAATTTATTAACAAATATGGATGGGAAATTTCTTGCTGTGCAAATTTAAATCTGCTACCATATTTACAATTAACAAAATTAGCCCAAGCTTGCAAAGACTGGAAACTAATAGGTGCTAGACATTTCCTGCAATAAATTTTGAGAACTATTTTCAGCTACAAGAACGAGGAAGAGCACAGAGGGATCTTCACATATTGCTCTTGTGAAGAGCATCTGACACGAGAGAAGAAATCTCTGCATATTCCAGAGTCCCGTTGCTGCCAGGAACTACCTAAAGAGTGGGTCTTACTTCGGGGAAAATAGGTTCCTTTACCCCTGCAATGATCTCCATTCCTAACCCCCCTGTGACGTTGGTCCCTTAGTTTACTTTAAAAAGTAAACTGTTGGCTCTGTACTTGGCAATGTCCTGTAAGAAAGTGAGATTTTCTATTTTTTTGTGTGTGGTACTGGGATTGGACTAAGGGCCTTTGCACTGAGTTATACCCCCATCCCTTTTAACAAAAATATTGTTCTGTTCTGTTTTGAGGCAGGGTCTTGCTAAGTCACCAAGTTCCCCAGTTGGACTCAAACTTGCAATCCTCCCGCTTCGGCCTCCCAGAGTGCTGGGATTACAGGCGTGCACCACCACACCTGGCTAGGTTCTGCTCTCTTACCTACTAATCCTGCCTTCTCTAGACTTGCCCAAGAAATTCACCAAAAGTGAGGGCCAGATCAAAGTCCTGATTGGTGCTAGGTCATCCAGGCTGTTTTAGAAGTGGCACTAAAACAAAAAGACTCCTTCTGTGTGTGAGAGTCACACCGGCTGCACAGTACATAGTGTCTAGGTCGGTGAGGAAAGCTCCAATGATGATGCACATCAACTCTGAGTCCCTCCATGGACTGAGCCACTACCTAGGTATGTTTCTCCCTGAATCATGGCAGTCTGTCATCAGGTTACATGGTGTGAATTTGCCCCTGGTGTCTTTGAAATTGTTGTCATCTTGACTTTATGAGAATCCATGGTGGTCCTCAAGGAATTCCCCAAACCCACTTCCCAAAGTTCATTTGCAACCTCAGTTCTGTTCACAAAGCACAGCAGAGCCCACCATCACGAGGGATTTGCCTGCATGCGGAAATGACACAGTGCTGTCTTGCTAGCACCAAGCCATGCAGCCCGAGTTCATGTCAGTAGCTGATTCTCCTGTGCTTTGCAAACTCTGTGGTCTCCGTTGTTAGCTATTGAGTGTGATTTTGTATTTTCCTTACAGCTTTACTAAAGTCTAATTTCTCTCCAGCTTTATGTAGGAACAACTGATAAAAAAAAAAAAAAACCCTGTATATGTTGAAGGTATGCAATGCTTTGATACATGCAGATATTGTGGAACAGTTACCTCTGTCAAGGTAATTAACATATTTATCGTCTCAGACATTTGTGTGTACGTATCTGTGTAGATAATATTTCAGATCTCACCTGGCAAATTTCAAGTATACGGTACAGTATTATTAATGAAGGTTCCATTGCTGGACATCGGCCCTCCAGAATGTGTTCATCTTGTGAATGTGATTTCGTACCTTTTGGCCAGCACTTTATCATTTCCCTCAGCACTGGATTTCCGATCAGCATCCTTCTGTCTGTTTCTGAGTTTGAAGCTTTAGATTCCACATTGAAGAGAGATGATGCAGTATTTTCTCTCTACCTCTGGCTTACTTCTCAGCAGTTACGGTTATTAAAGCCTCTACTCGGCAGTGTCTCCTTCCAAATAAATACTGTTTTGTTGTTGTTGTTGTTACTTGTTTTTTGTTTTTGCAGCACCAGAGATCGAACTCACAACCTCGCACCTACCAGACAGGCGCTTAAACCACTGAGCCAAACTCCCGGCCCTAGTTTTTTTGAGGCAGGGTCACACTAAGTAGCTCAGGCTGGCCTTGTACTTGCGTTGTAGCCCAAGCCAACCTCGAACTCACAACGGTCTTCCTACCTCAGCCTCCCGAGTGCTGGGATTAAAGGCGTGCACCACCACGCCCGGCAATAAATACTGTTTTACAATTGCAGATATGTAACAGCAAATCCAAGCCAGCTAAGGGCATTGGCCTTCACTGTCTCATCTCCAGTTATCTACCAAGGGGACCCCACACACCAAATACTTACAGAAGCAGAGGAAAATTGTTTCAACACACGTTGCATAGACACTGAAGCAGCCATGGGCAACTAGGTAAGATCCCAAAATGACAGTCTGTAAATGGGTAAAGAAGAGACCGACAGGTCACTGGCTCTGTTTCAAAGAAAAATAAAGCAGCTCTAAATGAAAATGAAGATGAGAAAGCTTTGAAGCACTCTGTGTTGGAAAAGACTTCAATATACAGACTGCACAGTTTTGCACGCTTTGTCCTGGGGTCTAAAGAAAAGGTACTAGGTCACCTGCCCATTTTCTTACTGCTTTCCTGAAAAGCCAACCAAAATAGCTCAGCTTTAGGATCCTGTCTACCCAGGGAGTGAAGCATAAGGGGTTATGACCACATACTGCCTGGATTTGAAACACAGCTTGAGCCCTTAACAAGTTGCTGAACCTCTCTGTACCTCCCTCATTAAGTTAGCAGTAGGGATGAGGAGAGTGTGATTGATAGCATTTATGTCATATGGATTAAGTGAGTTCATACACTGTAGATACAGCATTCATTCACCCAGCTCTCTTCCAGCTGCTCTACCCATCCCCAGTTCGGCAAATGTAGCAGCTAGGAATTGCTCCCCTGCAGGGAGCTCCCTCACCCAAGGTTATAGCCCCATTTAAGGTCAGCTTGTGGCCATCAACTGCTGTCTGATGTGGTTTGCAAAGGCCTAGCCCCTGTGCTTGAACTTTCAGGAATTGCACCTACGGCCTGAGCTGTCAAGTGCAGCATGGCCCAGCTTCCACTGCTGCCCTGGCCTGTGCTCCTCTCTTCCTTACAAATGCGTCTCGGTACAGATCGTCCTAGTGAGCCTTTTGCCTGCAATCCTCAACCTCAGGAGTTTTTTCCAAGGAACCCAATCTGGAGGGCAGGATGGGGGTTGGCACACAGTAAGACCTATACTGTCGGTTGTCATTATTACTTTTCTTAGTACTAAAATTGTATCTCTGATACATCAAAATCAATAGTACTCAGTTGCTATGAACTGAATTGTGATGCAGCCCCTCTCCACCAAAAAACTCCAAATTTTACACAGAAGCCCTAATTCCCAATGCGATGGAATTTGAAGGCTAGTCCTGTGAGAGGTTTTCCTTGAAGAAGGCAGTATCCTTATGAAAGGATCAGGGCCCTTGTAAGCAAAGACATGAAAGGTGTGGTCTCTCCATCCCTCTGAGCTCAGGGAAGAAGGCCCTCCTCAGGAACTAATGAGACAGCTCCTGGATCCCGGACTTCTCAGCCATCAGAGCCCTCAGGTATGAATTCCTACTTTTCAAGCCTCCTAGTGGGTGGTACTTTGTTATAGCAGCCCCAACTGAATAGGACACCAGCTCTTACCAGCAGAGGTACCCAGTAGTAATTTAAAGATGTTGGTCCTCCAAAAAACACTGGCACTTTTTCTGTAAAGAGTAAGAAGGCCAGGATACCTACATTGAAAAGGCAAAACAGGTACAAGTATATGTTATGCATTGGCAAAGGTACACAGCTTTTGGTAGTAAAACAGCTTTTACCAAGAATCTTTCCACTTTTCACTCTTTATTATTATCACTTACCTATAAGTGCAGAAACTAGAATTTTTCCCAGGAGTAATACAACATGTGTAACTTCATCCGTAACTGCAACTCTGAGGAGCAGAAAAAAGAAAGCCCAATACGCCTTGAGAATACATTTGTGACTAGATATTTAGGGGAATAAATAACTCCCATGAGTTATCGCCCATTTTGATGTATCTTTGCTGAAATTTTGCTTGGCAATTGTTACATGCAGGACATAAACAGGGATTGTTAAAGGCAAGTGGAACATAGGGAGGAAGTTGCTACTTATTTTTAATGAAGTAAACAGGAGATGGCATCAGAGGGCTCTTGCGTATTGAGTGACAGTGGAGTTCTCCTCTGTCTACTTTGAGAGAGAGACACACTGAATCCTAGAGATGTGGTGTGTGTGCAGTGATTTTGCCCAATTAATCTTCATCATTTTGTGGAGGGGGAAATGACCAGTGTCAGGATGACGATGGGGGCCATTTCTTAAGTAGAGGGCATTAAAAAAAAGGAATAAATGCCAGAGGAGATAAAAACCTAGGTGGAAAATGGAAACAATGCCCAAATCTGAAAACAAACTGGTGATAAGAGAAAGAAGATTTAAATCTCTCCATTTAAAAGACACTATTTGTGCTTAATACAGTTACCAGTACTTCACATAGCAGTGTGCAAAGGAGGGAATGCTAAGACTTGACAAGACTTCAGTCTGATGACTTACTTTAAAATGTTTCTCATCAGAAGGTTGAAAGCATCTCTGGCTGACCTGCAGAAGTTTTTGCCATATATTGCAATCTAAGGAAGAAGATTGATATTATTTCAATCATGCTCTGCCAGGACCAAAGGAAAATCCAAACCAATCCAATGGCAGGACAATAGCAATAATTCCTGTAATCTCTACTGATACCTCTCCCAACCCCTTTCCACCATTTGTGTTCGTAGGAGGCCCGGGAACGGTGGGTCTCAAGTCTGCACAACTCTGGGTCACTAGTAACACAGTGTTCTCCACACTGAGCACCCCCAGGCTCTGGGGGATTAGGCAGCCTTCAATGAAAGCTGGTGTTAGTTTTCAAGTCCCAGATAAAGACTTTGCCTTTGAAATGTTTGGGCTACAGTCTATTGCTTAATGGGTTAAATACTGTGTTCTCAACATCAAAATGTACTCTGAAGGCAATCCAAAGCCTTTTACTCTGCTTGATTTACTGATTAAAAGGCTCAACACAGTACTCACTGGGGACAAATTAATGCCTATTAGAATCACCATGACTATTCTAAGCACCTCTCTACACCCAGCGTCACTCTGACAAAAAGCAAATGCCATAAGGGCATCGTGTTATAATTTATATCTAGATGTTCTTCAAGGGTCTCATGAACTCAGAGGTGGGACTTTTGGAAGGTGTGTGGATTACTGGGGTTTAGAGCTGACTTGCTATTAGGAGGGGGGTCTGATTGGAAGAGGCAGGTCACTGTGGGCATGGCCAGGAAGTGTTTCGCCCACCCCCTTGCTCCTCCCTCAAGTTCTCGGCTTCCAGGCCGCCATACTGTGAGCCATACTGTGAGCGCCTCTCCTCTGCCAGACCCCACTGCCATGCTGCCCTGCCTTGGAGCCAACGAGAAATGGACTGAATTCTCTACAAACTGTGAGCCCAAATAAACCTCTCCTTCTTTAATCTGCAGGTGTTGTGTATTTTGTCCCAGCAATGAAGAAAGTGATTAAGATATGTATTTTCTAAATGGTGAGAGAATTATATTTCTGGATCACCCATTTAAAAACATTTCTGTAGAAATCTACCTATTTGCATAGGAAATAAGTAATCAGTTATATCAATGACCACGCATTCCAACACACGACTCACAAAAAAGGATCAGACTGGCTCTTACAATTATGTAAATCCCAGAAATAGACAGTTTTTTCTTCCAGTGAAACAGACTAAATAAGTTTTCCTCCCAATAAACAGTCAAAAATACATACACCATTTGCATCTGGTGTCCTCTTACATTTCCAATGTAAATCATACTGACCCCCATGAAAAGCTACTGAGAGGACTAACAGAGCACGGTGAAGGTACTGTTCCCACTGGGAGAGCACAGCCGGGAATCCTGCC
>RJWM01030926.1:0-22973 GCA_004363535.1 Dasyprocta punctata
GTTTTTGTCTCTGTTTATCTAGAGTACAGCAAAACAACCATATGCATTTAGTAGTGAAGACCACAGACTCTGGATTCAGATTAGCTGGGTCTAAATCCTGATTTCACCATTTAGTAGTGATTTGACCATGAATAAGCCACATAACATCTTCGTACATCAGTTTTCTTAGCTATAATATTGAGATGATAATAAAACTCCCCGGATCACAGAGTTATTGCAATGATTAAAATAGTTGATATAATTAGAAGAAAAGGAAAGTGCTGATATAAAGAAATCATTAAAACTAAAAGAGAAGAAATATATCTTCTGGTTTCAGAATACAAAGAAAATGAAATGAGCAATGGAAACACCAATGTGTAAAGTTCCAATTATTTGCTTTTATTTTTCAGAGAGCAAAGGACTTGTACAGTGTTAGAGATTTTCCATGCAATAAACTTACTAGCCTAAATAATAAATAAAATAGTTGATATAGGTAAATACATATAAATGCTCTGTAAGAGTTAGCTATTGAAATACTTAGAGGAAGCTTTCAAAGTTCAGTTAGTACATTAAATTAGTGTTTTCTAAAGTTTTTCCAAGAATTTACAGGTATTGCATGATCACATCGCCAGCACATTTTGGCAAAACTTGTTGAAAAAAAAAAAGTGTTAGTTTTCTTTTTGGCAGGACTTCTCAGGGAAAATGTACAAATGTTTATTTTGATTCTCTAACAGATGGAAATAGTTTAGGCTGTTTCCTGTTTATGTGACTAAGAAACATTTCTCCTTTTTCCTGCAAGACATTTCTTAGAGTAAGAGCACACTTAGCTTGAAGTTTTTGTAATTCTTTTGAGACATGATGAAACTGAACTCTTGTTCACTTTCACCCGTGAAATCATGCACAGATGAGGTATGACCAACGTTACAGTAAATGTTTACATTAAAAATGATTACAGGAAAAGTCATATTGCCATTAACCCCACTCAAATTACTCTCCTTCCCTTCAAACGCACTTACCCCATAGCTCTTTTTTTTTTAAAAAATTACTTATGTATCACATTTACCTTTCAATTTTTATTTTCTATTAGTAAATGTTTGCAGTACATAATGATTATATTCTTCAGAGGGGGTGGGCACACGTACCTAACACATCCGCTTCTTCTGTTCCCCCTCCTTTCATTGCTTGTTCCCCCTCCCATCTGCAAAAGATCTATCTTCTTATTTCTTTTCATCTACCTCTTATTCTGTAGGTCTTCTCACCGTCTCAAACAGTTTTGCAAGTCCTCTTTGATGAGTGTCATTAGTTGCACTGTCTTGGCTACAGTGATGTTCTTTTTTTAAATTTTAAAACAAATAAAAGAACAAAAATGATGATACAGAATTTTAAAACAACATAAGAGGAGATTAACAATAGTTACTATATTGCGTATTGTTATCTTCGAAGTAGTTGCTCAGGTTACAAGACATAGGCATGAAAAAATGATCAAACAATGAAAGCATAAACCATTCTTTCTGATGCACTAACAGAGATTAGTAGTGTAGTTATCTATCTTATGCATAATATAGTCTTTTCCCTTTTTTCCCCTCCTTTTCCTCAACCCAGTTGTTTCTTCCTTTTTAGCGGTATCTTTCCCTTTTCCCTGTCACACTATCTATTGTATATTTTGGATCCTATTTACTCTTTCAGCTTTTTACACTAGGAGGACAATATGATGTTTACACATGTGAGTCTGCTTTATTTCACTTATGAGTATGGTCTTAAATTGCATCCATTTACCTATAAAAGCCTCAAGTTTTTCCTTCTTTGTAGCTGAGTAGTACTCCATGGTATAAAAATACCATATCCTTTTTATCCCTTCCATGGTTGATGGGCATTTGGGTTGTTTCCAAGATTTAGCTATTACAAATTGTGCTGCTATAAATATGGGTGCACATATATCACTGTGGTATGATGTTTTCAATCCTTCTGGGAAAATACCCAGAAAGGGAATAGCTGGGTCGAATGGGACCTTTAAGTCTAGTTTTTTTGAGGAATCTTCACCCTGATTTCCACAGTGGCTGTACTAACCTACACTCCCAGCAACAGTGGAGAAGGGTTCCTTTTCCCTACAGCCCCTCCAGCATTTGTTATTGGTTGATTTCTTGATGATAGCTATTCTTTCTGGGGTGAGATGGAATCTCAGTGTTGTTTTAATTTGTATTTCTTGAGTGACCAGTGATGTTGAATATTTTTTCATATATTTATTTGCCATTTGTATTTCTTCATCTGAGAAGTGTGTATTTACCTCAGAAGCCCATTTTTGGATTGGGTCTTTGACATTGGGGGGCCTGATTTTTTCAATTCTTTATATGTTCTACTTAGAAGTTCTTGGTCTGAGGGACAACTGGCTAAAATATTTTCCTACTCTGTGGGTTGTATTTTCATTCTGTTGGTGATTTCTTTTGATGTTCAAAAATTTTTTTTAATAAGATGAGATCTCAGTTGTTGGTTCTCTGAGGTATTTCCCAAGCAGTCTGGGTTTTGTTCATTAACTCTCTGCTACTCCTATGTCTTCAAGATTTCTACCTATCTTTTATTCAGGTAGATTTAGTGTTCCTGTTTTAATATTTAGATCTATGATCCATTTTGGCATTAGTTTAGTGCATGGTGATAGACGTGTCTAATTTAGTTTTTGGCATGTGGAAAGCCAATTTTTCCAGTGCCATTAACTAAAAAGGCTATCTTTCTTTCAGTGAACAGGTTTGGCCCCTTTGTCAAGGATATGGTGGCTGAGTGTCTTTGTAGTTGTGACTACATCTTCTAATTTATTCCACTGATCCTCAGGTCTGTTTTTTTTTTTTTTTTTTTTACCAGTACTATGCTGATTTTATCACAGTAGCACTGTAGTACAATTTTAAGTCAGGGATTGTGATACCTCCTGCCTTGAGTTTGCTATTCTAGGTGTCTTCTGTTTCCAAGCAAATCTTAGGAATGTTTTCTTTTTATCTGCAAGGTATGCTAATGGTGTTTTGATCAGGATTACATTAAATCTGTGTAACAGTTTTAGTAGTATGGCCTTTTTCACAATGTTTGTTCTTTCTATCCATGAGCAAAGAATATCTTTCCATTTTCTGGTATCCTCTCTAATCTCCTTTTTTTTTTCAGAGTACTGTAATTTTCAATATATAGATCTTTTACATCCTTTGTTAGATTTATTCCTAAGTGTTTCATTTTTTTTGGATATTATTGTGAAAGGTGTTGTTTCCCTAATTTCTTGCTCAGTGAGTTTGTTGTTTGTGTACAGGAAGGCTATTGATTTGAGAGCTGATTTTGTATCCAGCTATGCTACTGAATTTGCCTATTGACTCTATTAGTCTTTTGGTGGGGTTTTTGGGGTCTTCTACATAGAGTATCAAGTCATCTGCAAATAATGATAATTATCCCTCTCCTATCCTTATTCCTTTTATTTTTATGTCTTGTCTGATTGCTCTGATTAACATTTCTAGAACTATATTGAATGGGAGTGGTGATAGTGGACATTCTGGCCTTATTCCTGATTTCAGGTTGAAAGTTTTCAGTTTTTCTCCATTTAGTATGATGCTGGCTATTGGTGCGTCATAGATGGCTTTTATCAGACTGAGATAGAGACCATCTATTTCGATAGACCATCTATTTTCAATTTTCTGTAGGGTTTTTATTATGAATGAGTGTTGGACCTTATCAAGTTTTTCTGCATCTATTGAGATGATCATGTAATTTTCTTTGTAAACGTACCTATTCTCACACCTTACTATGAAGATATGGAAGCTACTGTGACAAACTAGGAAACAATATAAACTTAGTTTTTGATGGGAAGTAAAATATAGTTTCCATGCTCAGATGTTTTATATAGAAGCTTCCTTTAACTATTACTACATCTGGACCCAATGTCAGAGCTATGATTTTTATGTATCATATCACTTTGGTTTTCCCTTAAGAATACCAAAGTCAAACTGCCTTTTGAGAACTTCTAGAAGAATTTCTGACAAATTAAATACCTGTTATTTTGTCAAAGGATAGTGGGAATCCCAGTTTTTCATACCAGATTGTTAAGGCTTATACACAGAGATGCTTACTTTGCTGTATTTAAATTATTAAACATTTAAAATACTTTTCATCAACTGTCAAACATTTTGAGTATATCCTTAGGATTTTTTTTCTTTGAAACACTCAGCGTTTAAAGTTTAGGTTAATTTGTGGTATCTTATTGGGCAATTTTTCTGTAATTCCTTATCTCAAGTGTAAATCACAACGAGAAAATATTTCATAAAAAGTAACAAACTCACAAGAGTTCAGGAATCGTTCTGGTTTACATAGTAAGGTAGATTTGTTGACTGAAACGGAAAGATGAAGGCACAGAGGCAGCTGTCTAGAAGAGTAACTGTCTCTGGAACAAATTTTGTACTTCTTTTAATCAAAGATCTAATTAGGTTTAGGAGAGCTCTGGCTTTCATTACTGTCTCTATGGTTTTCTTGGGTTTATAACCAGCACTGATTATTCATTCACCCTGCACATGAATTTTCCTGATGCCCAAAATTTATTGTTCAAGCTGAACTCACAATAATGCGGCAAAGATGTAACCGTGTTGGGGAGGCCTTGCTTCAGGGGGGCAGTGCCTGGTCACATTTGTAAGGACGTCGGGGGTGGGGGGAAGCTGCCACCTAATCAGGCACTTTGACAATTATCTCCGCGGAGGGCGGCTCTGCAGAGCCGGAGCTGCGCGCTGGCACTGCGGCAGTCTAATCAAAAGGTGACAAGGGACACAGCCGGCCGCGGCCACGCCACCCTCACTCGGACACGCTGCGGCCGAGCTCTTACGCTCGCGCAGAGATTTCAGACGCTGCTGAAACAATAATGAAGCAGAATCATGCTGTTTGGGAGCTTCTGCAGCTAACCGGGCAGGGAACAACAACAACACATTCCTTTTCTAAGAGACTCCCTTAGCGTCCGTGTGCACGCACAGGCACGCGCGCGTGTGCACCCCTCAGGCGTGTGCAGGGACACACAGGCACAGAGGTGTGTGGGCTCACTGTGTCCTGGCCACACCTCCCAGAAAGTCTTATTTCTTGTTATCTTTGTCTTTTTGCACAATAATAATATTTATGCACCTTATATAGACTTTGTCTTAGATCTTCGATATCTTGACTAAGGAATAATAAGAGACACAAGCTGTGACTAAGGCAAGGCACAATTCCAGCGTGAGAGGATAAGGCCTCTCCCCTGCACCAGAAATCAGAAACGCCAGGTAGTCACAATCCAGACTCCTTCTACAGACAGGATGTGGACATATGGCCCAGTTTTTGTCCCTGGGATAGGAAGAAGAATTTGCTGAGAAAGATTCCAAGAAAGCTTTCCTTTACTTGCTTTAAGAGGAAGGAAAGCATGAAATTCTCTTTCCGTGTTCTCCGTGCTTCCACTTCATGTTTGGATGAGAATGTGACCTCTGGAGTGGCAGCAATCACTCTGCATCCATGAGGAACAGGCCCAAGTGTGAAAGTTAAACCATTGGTGTAGTGATACAGAAAGACAGAAGCCCAGGCTTCTAATAAAATCACTAAGCTACCATACTGACTTTGGAACTGCTTATCTGGGGAATTTGTACAATGTAGCTACTATTTATAAAAAGCCGCTTAGAATTCTATTAATTAAACTCAAAATAGTGTTTCCTACTAGAGGTGTCTACTGAACAATTAGGCACCTGTAATAGCCATGTTCCCAAGTGGGAGATTTGAAGCCAAAAGAGACGTAACTGAACAGGCCTGACACACCATGCATTTAAGAAAAAAACTGGTTTATATTTCATGTTTTGGTAAAGGTTAAGAAAAAACAAGAAAATAATTTTAATTGTTGATCAGCAAGATATTTCGATTGTATCAAAATTAAAACACTAAAGGATAGCCTAACTAAAGTAACAGAAAAATGATTAAGTTACTACTTAAATTCAGTACAAAAATATTTTTGGGATTTTGAGAAATAAAATACATTTAAAAATAAATGGAAAATCTTTAGCAAAATATTTGCATAATTTTCATGTTAATTAAAAAATTAAAATAAAGCATTTCTACCAATAATGTAGGATGCAGAGTAGTTTCCTTTTTCCTTCCTATATTTGACTTCTCAGGATTCTAGCTTTCTATTTTAATAATCTTGTTTTCATACCTTATTCTGTGGATCTTGCTGTGATTTTTAATCTTTTCAATCTTTGCTTCTTAGAAACCTTGTCCATGGTTCTCTATATAGTGTTTCTTTTACTTACTTTACATGTTCAGAAATAAAGATGTTCATATTTTTCAAATCTGCATTGGCCTCCTTTTATATTTATTGTATCTTCAAAGAAAATAATTTCAAAAATTTTTTCCCTAAATTGTTTCTCCTTAAAGTTACATATATATCAACTAGATTTTGACATCCTTGCATTAGTCTATGTCAATGTACTCTTCGAAGTTTTTTGGCTACCACATGAATGCTAAAGCTGACATTACAGGTATATCTGTTAATAGTATCGATTGGTACATTGGAGTAAAGTTAGGTTTTGTTTTATAATTGAAGTGATGCGTGCTTTCGGTTGCATAAAGTTCATTTGCAATAGCAATTTAGCAAAAAGTTCACTTAGGTTACTTTCAAATTGGTCTTAACTAGCACTAATATTTTTCCCATGGATATAATACAGCGCAAAGATTATCATGCTAAAATATGATTATAATCATTAGCATTTAGAAGTTATGAACTGAAATACAATAGGATAGCTGCCAGAAATAATACACTACACAATGAAAATGATGATGGGTAAGATATCGACTTGAAATGAGGTGATTATGAAGCATGCTCCATAATGAAAACTCATTTCCACCCAAGAACTATAAAAGACACTGAAGTCTAATTGTATTATTTCTTAAGGGTAATTATATTTATATAAAGTAAGCTGTGCTTTAAGATCATCATATGTTCACTCAATAGTCATATTCTTGCTTCTCAAGAAAAATTACATTTCAGAAACTGTATTCAATTGAGGAAAGTTGAACTTCTTTTCAGGGTGACAAAAGCTCATGGCTGACTTCCCCAAATAGGAGAAATGTCTGAATTCACAAAGCAGTGTTGCTAAATGTGGATAATACAGCAAGTTGATTATCTAAACTCTACTTTTGCACCACACTGAAACTTTATTAATTCTCTAGAAATTAAGCCTTTTACATTGCTTTACCAATTAACTAATTTTTCCACAAAATTAGGAAACCTCTTTCAAGCACGCATGAGACGCTAGGCACTGAGCAAAGCATTGGGACCAAGACGTGGTGTAGCCTTCAGCACCTCCCATCCTAGCGGGGAGCTCATAAAAGTTTCTGATGAATGATGATAGCTCCTCTGAGGAGTCATAGCACTTTCAGGACTAACAAAACAGACTCAGGCCTTGACCTGATGGAGCTCATGTTCTGTTAGAAAAGTCATAAATTAAATGATTAGGGAGTTAATGTACTGATTTATTATAGTTAGGGTCCATTCTACCCAAAAGAAGCTAGAGAGATACAAGAATTTATAATTCCAGACTTGACATAGTGAGGCTTCACGTAAGGTACACTAGAGTTAGGACTTAGAGAGGAAGAGCTCACCTGAGGAAGAAGGGGAAATTCCAAGCAAAGAAAATGGCATTCACATGTGCACTCACCTAGATGTTAAAGTACTTGGTAGGTTCTAGAAATAGCAAAGTGTTTTCTCCGTAAAGTTCTCCACAACATGGGGAGGATAGAGGAGTCCTTGTTTTCATAACATGATGCTCAAGGAAGGGATGAAGAATTGTTTTTCAAGGGCATTAACCCCCGGAGAAGCCTGATACGGAGCTTTCTTCCCTTGTGGGGCTACAGTAGGTCGTGTTCTCAGGGAAAACCCAGGGAAGCTCTGCACTGTGATCATGCAGGGCCTCCTCTGAGAGATGAGAACAACGCACCACACCACAGCAGAAGACAAAGCCCACCTCCTGCAGAGGGACAGAGGGGTGGGGGTCCCAGGGAAGCAAGGGTAGAAAACGCTTGCCTCCTCTCTGCCTCCTATTCCTATGTATGTGGCCGCTCTCCCAACAGATTAAAGTAATGGAACCTGGAAGCAATCCTAAGCGTTTTCCTTGGTTTCCACCACCTCCAAACTGGCCAGTTCCAAACCTCTCCTTATCATACCTCCGTGGCAGCTCCTGAATATACGCTTTTTTTTTATGTAAGAGAAAAAAGACACATATAAGAAAGACAAAAAGCAAAAGAGACAAACAAATGACTAGAGCAAATGCACAACAGTAACATTGTAGGTTTACAAAACAGGATGTACACGTTTTCTTTACACCAGCTCGGCGGCACCTGAGTTAGCTCCTCTCACTATTTGATGAAGAATTTGTAATTTCTGACGGTCTTGTCACTAGTCTGCGTGCCTCCACTTCCAGCTGTTTCCAATCCATGTATCATTACCACCAGATAGGCTGATCATGTCATCTCTGGGCCCAGAAATTAGGTTATTTGAGAAAAACATGTAAATTCCTCAACACTGCATCCAAAGTACCCTTAGTTTGACACCAGCTTACATTTCTAGTTTTACTGACTGCTGAAGTTCTGTGTATGTATCATCAACAGCTGCACTGAGCCACATACAGGTCCTAAATGAGCAGTGCTCTTTTAGGGAGGACTTCTCTAGTAGATTTAATTTTGGTGATAAAGAGACTACATACAGTCCTATCAATCAAAGCACTCCTCAGATAAAAACCAAAACACTACTGAGAATAATTACATTTTCATGACAAATTAAGAAGAATACTTATTATGTTTTGACCTCTTAGGTGACTGCTGTACAGTATATTACCAAAAATACTGTGAATTTTTATGAATCAAAAACAAAACAAAAACCAAACCTTTTGGTTTGCATGCAGCCAGTTTGAAGGGTCTTGTGAAGCTGATAATAATAAAACTTAGAAATCTGAGTGAAGGAGACTGATGATATGGCCAGTGGTAGAGTGGTAACCTAACCATTTGCTTAACATGCAGGAAACCACTGTCTGGCTCCCCCAGAATTGTAAAACAAATAAACCAATACAATTTTTGTGAAGAAGTTGATTGTAGAACTCAATAAAGAAAAATGAAGTAGGAGGTAAACTTGTCACTATTTCCTAATTAGACATAAATTTTGAGTTTTACTGTGAGGACCTAGCTAAATGGAACCTCTAGTGAGGCAACTTCTAATCCCACATGATGTTTTCTTCTGAACCAGTCACAAACACTGGTTCTTCTTTTCCATATCAGTCACACAGACACTTAATAATACTGCTTTTCTAGCAAGGATCTGTCACTGACTGCTCACAGGCCAAATCTGGACCCCTATCCTGTTTTGCATAGCTTTCAGATTAGAATTTTTTGTTTTTCATTTTTAAATAGTTGGAAAAAATGAAAACAAGGATACGATTTCATGATAAGTGAAAATGATATGAAATTCAGATGTCAGTGTTCATAATGTTTTATTGGAAGATGATTCTTGGGTCATTTGTTGTGCTGTGAGAGAATGCCAGTGACAGGGTAATTCATAAAAGAGAAGTTTATTTTTTCACAGTTCCAGGGGCTGGGAAGTTCAAGATCAAGATGCTATCATCTGGTGAGGTCCCTGCCTCGCAAGCTGAAAATACTGTGAGTCAAAAACGCGTTTAATGCACCTAAATTCCTGAGCATCACAGTTTGCCCAGCCAAACTTCAGCATGCTCAGAGCACTTTACATTAGCCTATGACTGCGCAAAATCATTGAACACAAGGTTTATTTTAAGCTAAAGTACTGAGTATTTTATGTACTTTTTTTCATAGCAAAACCGGAAACTATAGAGTAACAGTTGTTCACCTTCATGACCACACAGCTGATCATGTGCTGGAGATTGTTGCCACTATGTGCTTTGCAAAAGTATAGTAGCTGTGTATGCCAGCCCAGAAAAAGACCCAGATTCAGAATATGAAGTATGGTTTCTACTGGGTGTGAATTTCATTCATGCCATTGTAAAATTAAAAATCATAAATTAGGGGTCATCCATACATGTGATGAAGATCCTATGGCATGTGAAGCCTAAAATACCATTGGTTTCACTGCAGAAAAAGCTTGATGATCCTGTTATGGCTTGTATCTAGATGTCGCCCAAAGTCTCATGTAGCCATAGGTGGGGTTTTTTAGAGGTGGCTGGATGTAGAGTGTGTGATACTGGGATTAAGGGTGTGTGCTTACTAAATTAGCCCACTGCTTGGGCACAGTTCTGGGTGTGGACAATGGGAAGGACCACCCTGGGTATGAAGGCTACTCACACTAAGGGCGTGTGGTTTAGATATGATATATATGAGGGACAGAAAGAGGGCTGCTGCTGTCACTTGTTGCTGATTGCTACTTTGCTGCCTTCTGCCCACCATGAACTGTTTCTCCTCTGCAATGCCACCCTGCTTTGGAGTCAGCCAGCTATGAATTGAAGCCTCTATAAACTATGAATGACAATAAACCTTTCTTCTCTTTACTTTTGGGTGTCAGGCATTTTGTCTCAGCAATGAGAAAAAGTAACTAGACAATCCCTGAGTTAAAGTGATACCTAATAGTTGGAAATTATCAGGTTTAGGAAGTTTATTTCAGCTGACTGTGTGGCCTCTGGCATTGTGGCAACTGCTTACTCTGAGGAGTTTTAGTGGGAGACAAAGCTTTTCCTCCCAAGACAAGAGAGTGTAGCCCTGAGAGCCGGCAGCTGACAGCTGGCCTGACTGCCCCATCAGACCATGGTATTTCCCTGATATTCACAAACAATCCCACGAAGCAGCACCCTTGGTCTTTGTGACCTTGATGAAACAAAATAAAAACAAGATAACTACATATGTACACCTGAATAGAGATGAAAACAAAGACTAGTAATGTGAGAGACTATTACTTCTCTAATGGTGACTTTAGTTCCATGCAACTCCATTTATCAAACAGATTAGAAAAAAAAAAAAAAAACCAACTAAAATCTCCAGTGGCCAAATGTCCTACTTTCAGAGAACACCCAATATAAAACAGCTTCTGTGAGCCTCTCCCAAGCCACCTATAAAAGTTGTCCTTAACTTTGTCTTTCTAAGATGCCCTGTGGCTCCCCAAGGTGTGCATATCCCTGTGCAGCAGTAGTGAGTAGACCTCAAGGGAGTGCACAGTACATCTGGAGATCTTTGCCTGGTGGGTATCAATGTTTATGCTTTGTAGAAGCCAGATACTTGATTTTCAAGCTTCTCTGATGTTGGAGAATTGGGAACCCAGATCACATAAGCAGATGGATGCTACTAACTCTTTAATGGCAACCTCCACAGAAGCTACTGACCACGAAGAATTGCTTCTGACTTGAGCAGTGGCGTAGTGACAGCAATATGGTCACTGGTGATAGTGCAGTAGCAGGGCTCAGTGCCCAAGGTTGGCTGGGTGCCTGTGAGGACAGAGGCACCAGCGTTCAGTGATAAAATGGGGTGCTATTGCAATGCGCTGTTGTTTTAAAATTGCTTTTGCTTTATTTCTAAGTTTTACTCATCTTACTGCCATGTCTTTCATTCAATCAGTGTCCTCTCATTAGAGTCTTTTTTGGTTTAAATCATACAGAGTTGGCTACTGGGTGATTAGCTAAAACCTGCTAATATTGCAGCAACATTCTACACAATCTCCCTTTGCGGCTTCATGCATTTAATGACTATAAAATATAACTGTAGCCACAGATGTCTCTCTAAGTTCCAGAACTAAAATTTCTTATTATTTACAGAACAGCTCTACTGGCATATAGCATATGTACTTCCAGTTAGTCATCTTCCTAGACACCTCTCTTTCCTGTCTTTGTAGTTGCTACTACCTAAACAGAAGTCTGTGAGGTAGTGCTTTCTCCACATTGGAACCCTGTAAGTTCTCACTCTGGAATCCATCCTTTCTTTACTCATAGCCACCTTCATACCTCTAGTTTAAAACTTCAACTATTTCCCAGTGGGTGACTTCCACGGCTTTCTGAATGTGTTACCATGTTTGCACCGTGCCCACTGTCGTCTGCTCTCTCCACGCAGCAGTCCTGGAAACCTTCCTAAAACAAGTCATAAAAAAGCCCAAAACCCTCATTGGATTCCCCTTTGTCAGAGAGTGATTTCTTCTAGAATAAAAACTCACATGGTGTGGGCCTTCGAGGACTATTCAGAAATGCTCTTGGGTGAAAATCATCAGAGTATGTTCAATTGGGCTACATGGAATGTGTATTAGTATCCACGATGTCACCTATTAGAGACCCTTTTTGGTCTCTATTTAAGGAGGAAGTGATTCTACTAAAGGCTTAAAAACCTTTTCTACCCTCATAGTACCACGTGGTATAGTATAAGCTGATTTGGCAAAGTATTCAATCATTCACTCATCCAACAAATATTTACCATATATCGACTCTGTACCGGGTTTTATTGTAAGAGATAGGCATACAGCCAAAAGAAAACAGATAAAGTCGCTGCTTTCATCAAGCTACTGTTCTAGTAGGGGGAGATATATAAAAAGGAAGTAAGAAAACATTTAATATATCAAGTGGTGCTAAGTGCTATGAAGAAAATACAGGGTGGAAACAATAGAGGGTACTGGCAATGCTGGATTTCACGTAAAGTGCTCGGAGAAAGCCACTCTGAAAAGCCACCGTTTTGTTAAAAGTTCTGGAGGGAGTGAGGAAGCACAGTGATGTAACATAGTATAAACAACCACGGAAGACTACGGCGGAGAAGAGCAGGAGTTTCAGAGTTCAAATCTGAACACTGTCGCCTACTGGTCATGAGATCTTGAACAAGATGTTCAACATCCGTGTAACTAAGTTTCTCTGTTTGTGAAGTGGGAATATTGTCAGGTTGTGCACATGGTAAGTGCTTGATAATATGGAATATTATATAATATTATTAGATAATTATGCTATTATTTTGAAAAAATTGGTACTTAGAATAAAACACGAGGTTAGAAGGAAAAATTCTGACATTATGCAACTTAATCAACAATTTGTAGGAAACAAAAAAAATATTTCAACAGAAGACAAATAATGAAGATTCGGAGGCTAAATTTTCATTAAATGCATCAAAACCATGAGGAAGCTTCATATTATTCAACCAAGAATTTGTTAACTACTCTATATCAAGAACCATACCCGAGATTGGGCACAGAGATAAGAAAGTTAGACATTATTTTTTTCCTCTACAAATTTTGTAGTGTGATCAGAAAGGCACAGACTAAAACAACTGTTTTACTGAAAAAGGTATAAGCAACAGTACATGAAGTACAGGGTTAGTATCATGGAAATTTCTACCTGGATAGTAATAGGACTACAAAACAAGATGCAACCATGTCAGTCAAACAGCACAGGGAAAATAATCTAGACTGATCATGACCATTACATTAGCCTCTGTTTATTTTAACTTTTAATTGGTATGAAAGATGTCTGTAAAAGACTATGTACTGTAAATATAATGCTCATTGAATTTTCATGTAGTGAAATTATACATTAATCAGGATCAAGATGAAGAAATGCAATATTTCCAGAGCCTAAAGCAGCCTGTTCAGGCTCCTGTCCAGTCGCTCACCCATCTCTCAAAGGATAAGCATTTTATAACTTCAGATTGCATAGATTCATTGTGCCTTAGTTTGTATCTCTATAAGTGAAAACACACATATTTCTTGTGTCCTGCTCCCTTTTCTCTCTCTCTTTTTTTTTTTTTTTTGCGGCACCGGGAATTGAACTCACAACCTCTCGCCTGCCAGGGCAGGCACTTAAGGCACTGAGCCAAACTCCCGGCCCTGGATTTTTTGAGGCAGGGTCGCACTATGTAGCTCAGGCCGGCCTTGCGCTCGTGTTGTAGCCCAAGCCGGCCTCGAACTCACAACGCTCCGCCTACCTCAGCTTCCCGAGTGCTGGGATTAAAGGCGTGCGCCACCACGCCCAGCTTCTTTTCTTAATATACACACAAAGATTTAATATTTCCTAATAGCCAATTCATAATACCAAACCCTGGAATAATGCAATCAAATATCCATCCAAAGGTGAATTTAAAACAACCCTGGTATATTTAGATGATAGAATATTATTCAGCATTAGAAATCGATAAACATTACAGCATGAATAAATCTAAAAATAATTCTGCTTAATAAATGAAGCCAGACATAAAAGTGACTATAATGTATAATTATGTTGATATAAAGTTCCAGAAAATTCAAATTAATCTCTAGTAACAGAAAGCAGAACAGTATTTGTCTTGGCAGGAAGCTTGATAAGCAGAGTCAGGAGGATACTTTTGAGGATAACAAATTGTTCCATATCTTGATCATAGTGAAGCTTTCACTAGGGGTATACATTTAAAAACATCAAATTATATACTTTTTTTCTAGCTTTAGTTAGAGTTACTATGCTAAACTGCCTACGATTAATATAAACAATCTGACAAGTTTATATATACACTCATGAAAAACTAGGCAATAAACATATCTATCATTTCCAAGAGTGTCCTTTATTTTAGTCCTTTGATTTTGTTCTATTATTTATGTTACTTTATATTTTTTGGTATGAATACTCAACATGGCATCTACCCTTTGAACACATGTTTAAATATATAATTCTTATTGCTAACTATAGAGCTGTGATGTACTGCAGCTCTCTGGGACTTGGTCTTTTGTGTAACTGTAACTTTATACCTTTTCAAGACTCCGCAGCCCTCCCTGGTACCAGAAATCTACTGTCTACTTCTATATCTTTGAATATTTTAGGTGCCCAACTGAATAGGAGTCATGTAGTACACATCCTGTGGCTGATGCATTTCAGTTAACATGGTACCTTCCATGTCCACTCATGTTGTCAAAAATGGTAGGTCTTTCTTCTTTCTTAAACCCAAATACTGGAATCATTGTTATATAGGCCACATTTCCTATTCATTTGTTAATGGACATTTGAGTTGTTTACATATTGTGGCTATTGTGAATCTGTGTACTTCAGTATGTACAGTTTATCATGTATCATGTATTCTTTAGTGAAACTTTCCAAATAAAACGGAGGCTTGGGTTTTATGAACAAATGTTTACAAAACCTTTTTGAATTCAATATGTATTCAAATAGCTAAAAAAAAATCATGGTACAACCTCAAAGCTGCAATTTATTTGGGGTGAGCTCTGCTTAGCTGCACTGTGTTAAGAATGAGCTTCAGAGTGAGGCTACTGGGTTTCAGATGTTTCCTCCTCACTTTTCCAGCCTTGTGGCCTTGTGTGAGTTACTTCTTTGTCTTGATTTTCTTATTTGTAAAATAGGGAGAATAAAAGTACCTACTTAAAGTTATTGAGAGGGTTGTATGAGTTAACATGTGTAGAGAATTTCAAACTCTGGCCTAGCAACTCCATTACCTATTAGAGTTCAAATTCTGATGCTAAATTAAGTAAAATCAACCATGTAGAATCTCTTGAAAAATCAACTTAATGAAGCCTACTTTTCTTTACCAAACTATTATGCAAATTCACACTTGAACAGGTTCTGTTGTGCTTTTCAGATTTCATCTCTTGACTAGCCAGTACCTATACATTCTACACAAATGATTCTGCTGGAGTTTGCATGATCTATCAGTTTCTTGTCTCTCTGCTTTTGCTCATGACTTTCCTGGTCCTAGAATATTTCTTCCATGAAGTGAAGAGCTTATGGAGAGAACTGAAAAGAAGGTTGATTTTCCATGAATGAGAAAGTTATTAAAAACCAAATTAAAGAGTTAAAGGCAGCATATTATAGAAACCCATGCATAACCAATCTTCAAGCAGCACAATTCATAATAACTAAATCTTGGAAGCAGCCTATGATGTTCATCAACAGATGAACAGATGAAGAAAAGGTGGTATTTACACAGAAGGGAGTACTACTCTGCCACAAAGAAGGATAAGTTTGAGTGAATTAAAGAAAAAGCTTCAGTGAATTACAGGAAAATGGGTGTGCATTGGGACAATAATATTAAGTGAAATGAATCAGGTCCACAAGTTCAAATACCACATGGTTTCTCTTATACAGGAAACCCAAAGAATAAATAAAGAGCAAAACAAAAGAGAACTAACAGGAAGACAGAGACAGGTCCTTCTCAAGCAGAAAGCGATGGAGGACGGTGGGAAAGGAGAGGACGGGGAGGGAATGTGCTGCACCACGTGCCAGTGCCCCCTGCGATCATTATGGACTGCAAACACACTCTTAAAACATAAAAACTAAATAGCTCTAAATTTAAAAATATCTCAGAATGGTAAATGCTTTCATACTAGAAACTATTCATTTCCATATTCACTTATCACAGGAATACTGAAAGTATACTGCTTAAGAGTCACCAGTAGATACCATATCCTAAAGTACTTAACAGTTTTTAAGACAAGACAATTTATGATTCGAAGCTTTATGAGTTTGTGTGAAATTCTTCTGCAGAATTTCATATATCTTATAAAAAATTCATACATCTACTTGTAAAAAAATCCCAAACATACGTCCTTAAGGAAAAATATAATATAGAATATAAATAGAATAAAAACAGAATATAGAATTAACGTACACTGACCAATAGTGCAAGCTGGCACAAAAATGAGTGCACTGCCCACAATACTAAGGATGTGATTTACATTCTAGTGAATAGTACTAGAGATCCTACTGGCTGAGTGGGAAATATTTTTCATGCCTTCTTTACCAGATTAATGGGCAGATAAAAAAAAAGTCATACTTGTGGAAAGCCTTCCTCAATGGGCTTTGAAGAGTTGACAAATGTTAACTGGATGAGGTAGTGCTACATTTTCAAGCTCAAATCTTGGGAAATGCAAAAGAAATCGCCTTGATTTTAAAAGGTTGAAAAATAAAATTGACAGTGAAGGCCACTGGATCAGATACTAAGGCAGAATTATATGATCACAAATAAGCTGATCCCCTGACAAACTTATAACACTCAGTCATCTCTGTCTTCCCCTATGAGGACTGACCTGTTAATCATAACCCAGATAACCCAGTATGCACTCTGACATATGCCTTTAAAAGAAAAAAAAAAACCACTTCAAGAACCAGCAGTTCTCATGAGTTATGAAAATATATTTATTAATTAAAGAAACATGCATATAACTTGATTTTTAATCAAGCACCTTGGAGGTCAATCAAATAAGTGACATCTGCTTAAGTAATTCGAAGTTTCTTAAATGGAAATTAAACAAACCCATAATCTATCGGTGAAACAGTTAAACAGGTACATCATTACTGAGTAATGAATCAGTAAAGTGGGTTTCACTCCAGCTTCTGATACTTTAGATCAGAGTGATCTTGGGTAAATTAATTTCCCTGAGCCTTCATTTTCTCAACTATCAAAAGTGAGAACACAGACCTTGAACAGTTGTTACCAGGGTTAGTGAAATCTTGCAGGTGGATCAAGAGCCTGCCATAGTCACTCAGCAAACATCGGTTCTCAGCTGGGTGTCATGACACACACTTGTAATCACAGCACTGGGGAGGCTGAGGCAGGAGGATTGCTATGAGTTCGAGGCCAGCTTGGGCTACATAATGAGTTCAAGGTCAGCTTGGAATACGTGGTGAGACCTTGTCTCAAAAAACCAAACCAAAACCAGAACCAGAACCAGAACTAAACCCCAAACCATCCCATTAGTTCTCCTTCATTGTGAAGGAAGAGGAGATCATGATGAGTTTTGTCTGGGTCACTGTGTTGTTAAGAGGGCATAGAAAAGTCTGAGTTAAACACACATGGCTTTGTGTACCTGCAGCCATCACAGCACTGAGGGATTGAAACACGTATCATATGTGGTTAAACACGTAATTTGCATTACTAGGGGGTGCTGCACCAACGTTTACTTTCTTTTATTTTAGCTTATAACTCTTGCCTTGAATAGCAACTGTTTCCTTATTTTTTACTTTAAGATTCATTTTTCTGCTTTACTGAGGTAAAATGGATAAATAAAAGTTATGTATGTTCCAAGTGTACCGTTTTCTGTTTCAAGATACACACACATCGTGAAAGGAAATGATTTCCACAATCACTAATGCACGCATTGCCACACCTCACAGAGCTCTCTTTCTATGCTTTTTTTAAAAAAACTGACTCCCAGATTATTTGAATACCATACATTATTATTACCTGTACTCATCTTGGTATACGTTAGTTCTCTGGAACTTTTTCATCCTATAAATACATACTTGTGTACACCCTTCGCCCTGCATTGCCTTATTTCCTCTATCCTTCAGCTTCTAGTAACCATTGTTCTACCATCTATTTCTATGCATTTCACTTTGTAAAATTCCACATATAAGTAAGGTCATGGAGTTTTCTATGTCTGATTTATTTCACTTAGCAAAATGTCCTCCAGGTTTAATTGTAGCAGGACTCCCTCCTTTTTTAAGGTTGAATAATTCTCCACTGTATGTATCTGGATACACAAACTCTCTATATAACCATTTCTTTATTCATCAGTTGACTAAGCTCTAGTTTGCTTTTGCATTTTCCAGCTATTGTGGATAATACTGCAATAGGTGAGACAGTTAAGTTAGTGATTTCATCTCCTTTGTGGATATAACCAGAAGAGGAATCGTTCGACCATATGCTAATTCCATGATTAATATTTTGAGGAATCTCCACAGTGTTTTTCACAATAGCTGTGCCAATGTACTTTTCCCTTAGTTTACATTTTCTCTACACTGGCATCAGCACTGATTTCTTTTTTTTGATAGTAGCTGTCCTACCAGGTACAAGTTGTGCCACCTCATTGTAGATTTGATTTCGCTAATGATTAGTGGTAATGTTAGGCACATATTCTTATCTGTTGACCATTCATGCATCTTTCCTACAAAAATTTCCATTGCGGTTCTTTGCCCATTGTTTTAAATTAGTGTAGGCTCCTGGTATATTTTGGATATTAATTCCTTCTCAGACATATGGTTTGCAAATGACTCCCAATCCATAGGCTGCCTTCTCTTCTGTCAATTGTTCCCTTTGTTGTGCAGAAGTTTTTTAGTTGGATTTAGCTCCACTTGTTTATCTTCCTTTGCTCCCTGAGCCTTTGATGTCTCAGTTATTCAAATGGAAGTGAAACTGGTACCTACACACATCCCAGCTGCAGGATGTCAACAGTTTCAATTCCATAATGTTCTGCATGTTGAGCATCCCCATGCCAAAAATCCAAAGTGCTCAAAAATCCAAAACTTGGTGAGCACTGATCTGATGTTGTAAGTGGGAATTTCTACACCTGTTCATGTCTTGGGTCACAGTCAAAACTCGGGAAAAATATCATGCAACATTACCTTCAGCTTATCTGTATGAGGCACATATGTATCATAAATTAGTTTTATGTTTAAAGCTGGGTCCCATCCTCAGGCTATCTCCCAAGGAGATAAAACTCCTAAGTTTAAAACTTCTCCCATGTATTTTGGATGAGGAATAGTCAACATTTCAACCTAGAGTTGCAGGATTGAGACTACTAACATAAATGTATGAGTTTCACTGGGAGGTTTTTAAAAAAATTTTTATTTTTAGCTGTGTTCTTGCTCTTGCACAGGCTGGTCTAGAACTTCCGGACTAAAGAGCGCCTCCTGTCTCAGCCCTCTGACTGCTGGGCTATAGGCATGCTTGACTATGCTTGGCTCGCAGGGAGTCCAGTTGAAAATGGTTCTTGGGATAGTTTCCCAATTTTCAGAATAGTTACAGAGACTGCCTTTAGACATTTTAATTGTGCTTTTGTCATAAGTAATAGCACTGAACCCTTGGCAGGAAACTGCATTTCCTTTGATTGCCATGTTTCACTTATTAATTCAACCAATCTAATTTTGTTCCCAGCACTTTTTTAACCACTGGAGATTCAACGCTGAGACAGTCCTGCCTTCCAAGAGGTCCTGGGAGCAGATCTCTGAAGTCACTGTTTAGCAAAGTCACATCTGAAGTCCTGTGGCACATGGGGAGGAGGGTTTGGGCTTGGGGACCTGGGGAGTCTTCATCCTGACCTTGACATGTGGAGTGAACCTTCCTCATACTGATAGAGGGAAGCAGATTACGGTCAATCAAAAACTGACATGTGAATGCAAGGTATTGTATCTTGGCATTGGGATTAGTTACCAGCTGCCTCTGAACGTGGCCCCCTCTGCTGTCTGAGCCCTGATTTAAGGAATCAGCTGGAAGAAGTTTGATCTTATCAACCTCTGCCCTAGCTATGCCAAGCATAAACCATGCTTTGGTGAGAGCCCTTTGAATTTCACTTCTAAAAACATTTCCCAGCTCTCTGTGCTTGCCTTCACCTCCACTGTTAGAGTGCTCATCTTGGCCAGATGACAGGGATCAGTCTTCCTGAGCTCCACATTCGCTCCTACACCACAACCTCCATCATAAAGAAAATGTAAAGAAACATAGGCCCTGAGTAGCAATTTCCCCATTTAGGGGTGCGGTTTTCCACTTTCACGAAAATCTAATAATTTGGTCCTATCCTTCTGCATAGCGCACTCCCACTCCCAAGAAAGTCTCACACCCAGTTCAAGCCCATTCTCACACCTGGTTCACACGGCCTCTGTTTTCTATGCTCCATGATCTCCGCTTACAGCCCTGAGCATGTGCTCCCGTAGCCACCGACCCTCGCATCCTGCTGCCTCACGAAGCCTGCAGGCTGCCTTCGAACACGACCGAACTCTCTTCCACTGGCATTGCATCCTAAGACCCTGAAAACCTGGTATCCTCTGCTCCCTTGGCCATCGCACATGGTATCCCTTCCCCACATCTACCCTTGGTGCTCACAGTCTCTTTGGGAAGGGAATGTTTCTGCTGTGCTTGTCTAATAACAAATCAACAGAAACTGCAGAACCATTGCTTTGAAGGAAAGATGCTAGACACCAAAGACTACCTGCAATACAGGATTTCAAAACAAGAAAATTCTGTTCCATTTTATTTCATTGTATTAGGTTTGATGGTATGGGCAGCTATTTTGAAGATAACAAGAGGCATTATGGTAGCCATTGTTGATGCCCTGTTATCTTGTTTTGAAGTCCTGTTTCTCGTTCACTGTTTTGTTTTGATTGGCTTTATTCTGTTTTATCTTGTTTGATTTTATTCTCTTAGAAAAATAAGGCTACATGTAATTCCATTTATATGAAATGTGCAGAAAAGGCAAATGCACAGAGGCAGAAAGCAGATTAGTGGTTGGCTGAAGCTGGGCTAGGAAAGAGTGTAGGAATGGAGATTGATTACAAATGAGTGGGAGGGATTCTGGTGTGGGTTGATGAAAAAGTCCTAAATTGGACTGTAGCACGAATTATTGTACAACTTTGTAAGTTTACCAAAAATAATACTGAATTGTACCCTCAATTGTATCTTTCATACAATTATATATATATGTGTGTATGTATAACTATATCTTTCATACAACATTAAAGTTTTTTATAAATAGGCATTTCAGGAGTGGCTTTTGTTCTTTGCTTTAGTAGCATGGAAGGAGCCTGTGAATTCTAAATACATTATATCTCATCACTCAGAGAACTGATTTGTCATTCATCTGCTTAAAACCCTTTCATTAAAGTCCCCTTGCGATCTCCGTTCTGTCTTACTCCTTCTTTGTGCCTGCTACTTCACACGTTCAACCCCCAGCGACATTCCCGCTATGAGCATCGCTCCTTCTGCCACTTTTAAATTCCAATTGACTGTACCAAAGCCTCTTTGGGTGTCGCTTCTTTTGTGAATCCTTACCTGGAGTTCACAGCACTAGCTGAGGTCTAAGTTCCTCCTGTCTCTTTCTGGGCCTCGTTGTACTTCTGTAGTCCTATGCACTGCACATGTTCAGCAAGTACGCGTCTGCAACCCTCACCAGAGGGCAGCTGGCTCACAGCAAGGGCTCTTCCTAGAGAGAGGCCCCTGTGTTAATCACAGGGCTGAACGAAAGTCAGCCCTCGGCTTCTGCCTACTGAACTGGATTGAATTAAATGCCTGCATTTTCTCTAAAATTTGCTCAAGAAGAAAAGTGAGTAAGAGTTTGGATTTCAGATATTATTTCATCTAAAAAACATAGCTGAAATCAAGATGAGTTGTGTGTGGTGGTGGGGGGAATTTGGGGGAGTTACTTATTTTATAGATTTTTATCTCTGAGAAAAATTGAGCAACTATAACAGATTTCATATCCTCAATTGTTCTAATGCCTTCTGTTCTGAACTTACTTTTTGCTATGCTGAATATCCAGATGTGATATCTTTGCTCCTTCAATTGTACTTTCTTTTTTTGTTAATAAGTGAAATGATCAGTCTGTATTTAATTTATGATGCTAGAATCAGAAACAAGTGATATAAAATAAAATAGACTACACCTATGGCTTTGCTAAAAATTTTTTTTTTTGACTTGGAATGCTTTAGAATAATCACAACTTTTGGTGACAAAATTGAGATCTGACAGTTTTGCTTCAGAAAGAGCTGACTTGATTCAAAAGAAATACAAAGAGGGAGAAACTTTAATTGGTAAAGTTTGGTATGAACAAAAAAGTATGGATGGGAGAGTATAGGTACAAAATTCATAACAAACTTCAGAAACCTGTAACTGTTGAGAAACATAAAGAAAAACGTATTTTATTCTCTGACACACCTATAAGACCCATAAAAACTGACCTTGTGACTTGTCAGTAAGAACTGATGGGTCATTCAGTAAGAGGTGTGGATTCTAAATTGTGGTGCTTACTTACATTTTTAAAAATCATTACAATAACCGGGCGTGGTGGCGCATGCCTTTAATCCCAGCACTCGGGAGGCTGAGGTAGGCGGAGCGTTGTGAGTTCGAGGCCGGCTTGGGCTACAACGCGAGCGCAAGGCTGGCCTGAGCTACACAGTGCGACCCTGCTTCAAAAAACCAGGGCCGGGAGTTTGGCTTAGTGCCTTAAGCGCCTGCCCTGGCAGCCGCGAGGTTGTGAGTTCAATCCCCGGTGCCGCAAAAAAAAAAAAAAAAAAAAAAAAAAA
>RJWM01030927.1:0-22955 GCA_004363535.1 Dasyprocta punctata
AAAAGAATATTTTAATATTTTCTTACCTTTTTAAAGAGGTAAAATAAACAAAATTCCTCTGCCCAATAACCCTCAATTCCCAAAGAAAATATTTTCTTGCATTAGAACAGAAAAAGTATTTGAACTCAATTGCTATATGTTTTATTAGCTATTAGAATATGATAATTAATTTGCAGGGCTTAATGAGGTTCTATTATATGCCAAACTCCATGGAAAAATATTCTACATACCTCATATACTGTCACAAAGTGTGCACAACAATCATTAAATGTTGAGAGTATTATTCGGTCCCATTTGAAAGATAAGAGACTGTGATATAGAAAGACTAGTTGAATTTGACCCTAAATCATGTAACTTGGACAGAAACTCAAACCTTTAAGAAATAAATCTTGTGATTTAATCATTTCATAGTCTGAAATTGCTATTAAAGAAATACTTAAGTTTAGACAAGCAACAGAACACTGAAGAGCATTTGACTACTTCAGTCTACCAACTTTTTATGATGATTTAAAAGTCTAGCAAAACACTTATTAACTATAAGAATATAATACAAATAAAAAAGATTAAAAAGCATTCAGCACAAAATAGCAGGGAGTTACTCAGGTTCAACACTATGATAATGATGATTTTATTTCCAAATTCAAATCCAAGGAATGTAATAGCATAGTACCAAAACTAAATCCTCCTATTAAGTAATATTTACTGGTTTTCATTTATAAATTCTTGGCAAAGTTGTAAAATACACCAAGATTGCCTAAAGATCTCTCCTATTCCCTGAGCTAGAAGTAGATTTGGGATCAGTAGATAGGAGAATCTCATTCCTTTTTCTCTTTCAATTTGTTGTAAATAAAGAAGGATACTCCTTGTTCCTAGGAGGCAAACTCTAAACCCTTGAACTTCTTGAGTACAGGAATGTCTGTTATTCATGAATCCCTGAGATAATACTTGAGTTTTTTCTAGGAAGTGAGATTGTCAGGATGAAGTCTGGTGATAAGAAAGCATAAACATGAGATTAGTAATCTAGGGCTATGAATTTGTCCCACCTCTGGAAAGGAGAGGAATTTGGAGATTGAGGGGAAATGCTGTGGCCAAATGATTCAAGTATGCCTCCATGATAAAACTCCTGGAGTCCTGAGAAGTGAAAATGTTAATGATATCTCTTTCATTGGTCTTGACTTGTGTCTTCTGGAACAATACTGAAATACTAACTGTAGAAATTACCTGAATTCTGTGCATCATACAAAGGGAATTATTAATCATGAAGTGGGTATTACTAAGATTGGATTTACAACCTGTCAGAGTGTGCATCTGGCATCTGAGGGCAGAGTAGTCTTAGGGACTATGTTCTCAACCTGTGCAGGTGATGTAGACCCCAGCTGGTTAGTGTGAAATTTATCCTGTATGTAATGTGACAGTTGATGTCATAACACAATTCATTCCTTATCTCTGCTGCTTCTGGAAAGCTGTCTTGAACCATGCTGCAGACCTCTCCTCAGACAGAAACAACTCTGGAAAGATAGTGTTTCTCTCTCTTTATTTAAATCCAACTTGTACCAGCTGTACATCTTCTTTTCATTCTATCCTGGGCCAACTTGATTTAACTAAAATGTGGGTTAGTGCAGATGATAAATTCTTGCTCTGAGACCTCAAAAACAGAAATTGGTATAGTGGGAAGATCTCTGACACAGACGCATGTGGACTTGGCTTCAAATCTTCACATTGGTAAATTTCGAACCAATTGCTCAAGTATGTTATCAGTCTGAAACTTTTAAAAACTGTATTTGTTCTAACTATCACAAGGACACATTTTCTAGAATTTTCCTAGGTTTCATGTACACTATAGTTTGGACAGTGTTGTAAGGACTGTGAAATGCAGTACTTGAGGTCAGACATTTACTACGTTGTAAGAAATTATTGCGAGTTTCAAGATACTCTGGATAGGTCTTTATATATGATGTCTATTTCAGTTTTATGAAAACAGTAAGAATTTAACTCCATTTTATAGACAAAAACTAAAATGACATTAGTTTTAAAAAATAAATAGCTTGTAAATGTCCTGTCCAGATCTGAATTCTGTGCTACATGATCTAATTCCAGTGATCAATAATGATATTTCCATCTATTAAAACTCTTTAGTCAAGATACTCGACCCTGAGAGAAAAATGAGGACATATCTAGTGGTTCTTCCAGAATTCATCAAATTAACCACCTTTTCAGCTAGCCATGGATATTAGTTAAGTTCAGATCTGGTGATGTTTGACTGTAAACCTAACAAATAGACTCCCAACAGTCATTTTTCTTTCACTTAAGCATATAAATATTAGAGTCATTCTGAGTAGTGATGGCAGCTTCAGGCACCATCATGGATAAAGATCCTGAATTATTTTGTATTTGTCCTTTTTTGGTGCTATATCATCATTTGGCCTTCAATTCATGATCTCAGGTGGTACCTAGAATTCTGGTCATAACATTCATATTCCATGGAGCGCTAATATAGTGATAGAGAAAATGGGCATCAACTCCATTCAAGCTTTCTCATTGAATGCTCTCACATATCCCTCCTCATGCTATATGCACATCTTTGCCCCATAACATCAATTGCAAATGAGGGAGAAGAATAATAGTAGTAATATATCTCTATGGAGTTGTCTCATCAAAATCAGACAGTAAGTAGAAGAAAGGACAGGTGACAAATATTAGTCAGTTATCAGTCTTATTAAAAAATAATATTTCTCAGAAAAAGTATTTCATCTGTCAGTGCCATGCCCACTTCAAGGACAGAATTTACTACATCATTATGATTACTTATTTCAAATGTAAAACAACTCTGAGATAATGAGTCCTCAATCAAAATGAAGTAAGTCCATTCCCATATTCAAGAAACTGTTCCCTTATTCAAGTAACTATTTCTTTTATGTCACATTTCTATTTCAATGTCTGTTGTCTGTCCTATAACAATACATTTACTATTTTCCTAAAAATTCATCAGTTTTATGGATTCATCTACTGAAGTATTCATTCAATTTATTAAGGTACAAAATGAGTTTAAGTACATAGAACTGAAATGCTATGCAATGGCACACAACGGGTCACCAGATGACACAGATTCACAAATAAGGTCCAACGGAAATAATTAAAGGAGGATCACAGGAAGAAGGAGGAAAGGAGGTATGGGATGAAAGGAGAAGGGGAGGGAGGGAGGAAAGAAGTAAGGAAAGAAAGGCAGAAGTAAGGAAGGCAAGAATGAAAAAAAGATAGAAGAGTTTGACAATACCCAGTATGGGGAAAATAATCTTCTGTCCCATATTGTTAAAAATAGACTTATCCTCTTCATGCATAATATTTCCAACCACATGCTTATGGACTGAATATTTATATTCTGCTAACTCACTATTTGGTTATACTTGGAGATGCTGCCTCTAAGGAAGTAATTAAGATTAAATGAGGGCATAAAGGATGATCCTTGATACAATAGAATTAGTGTTCTTTAAAGAAGAACTACCAGAGAGCTTTTTTTCTCTTCACATGCACCAAATAAAGACTATAAACCATATGAGGCCAAATTGAAGAGACAACCATCCACAAGCCATTAATTAAAAAGAGTCCTCACCAGAACTGAATCAGGTGAAACTTGACATTGGACTTCCAGCATCCAGGACCATGATGAAATTGTCTATCGTGTAAGTCACTTGCTTAGCAGGTTTTCCTATTGCTCGGCACAATACCCAATACCTACAAATTAAAGAAGGAAAGGAGAGGTTTACTTTGGTTTATGTTTTAAGAGAATTAAGTTTGTTGGTTACCTGGCTTCAAGGTAGAAAAACCATGATAAAAGTGTGTTCCAAGTAAACTTGCTTAGTTTGTGGCTGCCTGAAGTAGAGCAGGGAATAGTGCCAGAAAGGAAGTGGTAAGGACCAGACATTATCCCCAAGGTCACGTCTCTATGACCCACTCAGACTCACCCAGAAGTTACTCCGCTAATCCTCTGGGCAACTGCCAATGTAAATCAAGTTAACAAAACCAAATTTAACCGTTGTAGTCATCTAGTCTATATAATTAGTTAGGTCATTCAAGCAGATTAATGCACATACATGAAATTGTGACATAGATAATAGTGTTTTCCCTGTTTTGAGGGAAAAAAAACTATTACCTCTCTGTATTAAAATTTATCTTACACTTTAGGAAGTTAAATAAATATTTCAGTGGTTGAATCCATAAAACTGACTGGAAATTTTAGGAAAACAGTAAATATACTATTACTAGTGAAACAATGCAGGTTGAAATACGAACGTAAATCAGTCACTTGCTTTCACCGTCAGCCCTCCCTAGGGTGTGAATTTGGGACTACTTTTCAGCTTTCTATATCCTCAGTGATGAGAAAGTAGTGTTTGTATCACTTTAAGCTGACACAAAGGAACAAGTAGAAGTTATGAGCCAAGGTCTTCTGATCTCTCTGCCATAGAAAGAAAATCTGATATGAAGTCAGAGAATCTTGTTGATTAGGAACCTGCCTGTCACCCATGTGGTTGGTGGAGAGGCCATTACCATGCTGTACTTTTCAGACATACAAGTAGACAGTTTTCCTCTGAGGTAGTACAATAGGCTACCCATTCTTCAGTCTAAAGTCACAAATGTCACCTCTGCACCATTCAAGAAATTGATAGAGACTTATGAAGATCACCTACATTATTTTGCATTTTGTGTCTGCACTAACCTTGAATTTTGAAGTAGTCTGATGTTTCTTTTCTCATGGTTGTCAAGGAGAAAACCACAGTTACTTAAATTCTTTTTGATTCCAGAAAGCTACTATAGAGGTACTGTGAGTTCTTTCTTTTACTGGAATACACACCCACCTCCCAGGCTAATGCAATACAAATATCATGTTCATCTGCCAAAGCCAGGGGGGCTTCTACAGGAGAATGCCTAATGGCCAAAGTACAATAATTTCACTTGCACCTGAGCACCCTGAGGCAGAGTGAAGTGGGTCGTTGGGAGCAATTCTGGAGAGTCCTCAGGGAACAGACTATTGATATAACTGGAGTGAATGAGGACTTCAATCCTCTAAACTGATGATGCTTCATGTGATTTAAGAGAACAGAAGCATAAGCCTCATGATCTGGTTCTCTTGAACACGAGTTTTGTGTGGAATGCAGGAAAAGAGCAAAGAAAATATAATACATGTAATAAGTTGTTTCCTTTTGTTCCTCTTGTCTCAAAATAGGACAGGCCATTTAATATAAGAGCATTTCCCAATACTGAAAAGCTTTGTGGTTATTTACACAAAAATGTACCAAAACACATCTAATTTTCCCTTTTTTCTCAACATACAACCCTGTTAAAATAAAAAATCTGAAGACACATGCATCCAGGTGAAGATTTTAAGATCACACTTAGAGCATAGGCCTTGGCATTTTCTAGGAGTCAAACTGTCATGGAGTCAATCCAGAAGTCTACCTGACTAAAAAGCTTCTTCTGAGCAGGAAGGTGCACACAAAAGCGTACCCTGGTCCTGGATGCCTGTGTCGATTCGCACAAATCACAGGGAAGGAGATGTCATGGCTTTTACTCCATGAAATATGGTTGCTCTTGCTTTATGACATTTACTTACCTTGTCACTGACTTTTCTCACACCACTTTGAAGTCTCTGCTTTGCAAGTCTGTAACTTAAATTTATTTACCCTATATACCTCTACTTTGTAAAAGCTCTAGTGTAAGAAGGGAAAGACTGGCTATTTCAGAACTTGGTGTTGGGGGAATGTCTTAACTGGAAGCAGTCATTCCATGCCTGCTGATTGGGCAAAATCTCAGAACGTATTATTTTCAATTGATGGGACAGAGAAATACAGAAGTGAAATAGGAAATACTTGTCTGCTTCTTATGTTGTACATTGTATTTAAATATGATGTGAAAAATCTACATGAGGAACAACTGCTTGGCTTTTGTAAACCTTGATACATTGTGTCAGCTTGAGAACTTTAAAAGTTTAGTGACTAAGCAACTCAGCAGGTGGCCATGGGTCTCACTTCGTGAACATCTTCATCTTGTGCAAGAGAACAGAGTATGTATGAGTGCTACACCCACTTAAGGGGGTAGCCTGCTTAAAATATGAGGGAATAAAAAAGAGGTTTGCTCTCCTCCTTTTTGCTCTTGATGATTTTGCTGTCTTCTGCTACCTAGAGTATTGCCTCCGTGCCATGCCACGCTGCCTTGGAGCTAACTGAAAATGGACTGAAACCTCCACAAACTGTGATCTAAATAAACCTTTCCTTCCTTAATTTTGGGCATTGGATATTTTGTCTCAGCAATGAGAAAAAAAATTAAGCACCACAGCACTGTCCTCCATATTGTTGCAGGGCACCATTCTTGAATCACTCAATGTTTGGGCTCAACTCTCTGCATATCAGTGCCTGCCACTGATCATAGAATATAATTGGTCAGAAGAGACATCCTTTACTACCTCAGAGCAGTGTCTCAGGGACTTTCTTTTTACAACTTCATAGTAGACTTGCAAGATCCTTAACTCAAGTGAGGTTCAGGCTGCACTGATCCTCTTGCAAGCATCCTAAGAAAGGGAAATGGGAGAGGAATAACCTTATTTACATGCTATTGTCCAGATTTTAACATATATAGTATAATAAAATCGTTTGAAGATGTATATCATTTATGCAAAAAAATCATTTATTGAGCCTCAATATTGTTATCGAGGTGGAGAATTCCATTAGGCAATCAGACAAATGGAATTTAGAATTTTAACTGTTTATTTTCTCTTCCATACTAAGAAAATAGAAAGTGATACTCAAATCTTTCAGCAGCCATCCATCAACTGGTTAGGCCAATTACAGAGGAGTTTTCACACTGTTATCACATCTCCTTCCCTGTAAATTCAAGTGTCTCAAGTAGTTAAATGGTAGTGCCCACCAAAGGCTTAGAGGCAAGTCCATCTACATTGCATGATTTGGAAAATCATCCATGGTTTGTATCTGTGATAGAGTTGAGGTTAAGAGGGTGATGAGGAACATTTAAATGATCTCTGATCAAGGAACTAGGACTTAAGTACGGACTTCGAAATAAGTAGGGAAGAGTTAATTTAAAATTAAAGTTATTTTCATTAGAATTTCTTCACTATAAAAATCATGTTTTCTTATTTCACTTATTAAAACATGGATCTAATACTCTGTTTTTTATTATTCAAAATTAAGGTGAAATACAGAAGTTATTATATCACCAATCACTGAGAGTTCACTAGTAACAAATCTGCCTCATAGAAATAATAAGGATATCTTTAAGGTTGAAAAAATGTAAAATGTAAAATAATATGTTTTTATTGAAAATGTGTATTTTCCTTTTCTTTTTATGTTAGAAGTGAAAAACTGAATATGTTCATTCAATAATTTATATTTTTCTACATGATTAGCATTACTGATGATTTTTTTCTTCTTTGTATAAAATTTCTCATGGCATTGGTCTTGGATATGAACCCAAAGCATAGATAACTACAATCACATTACATCAAAATAGAAACTAGGAGCTTTTAGTGCTTTTCTGATGTTATTATTTTATAAGTGTGGATGATATATATAAAACTTAATATTCTTTTATGGTCTCGAGTTTATATTTATTTTAAATATTTTCTCTGCATGCATTTAGAATTACACCAGACAATACTACAGTTGTTACTCTACCATCAAGCGAACTTTAGAAAAATCAAGAGCAGAAAACCTATTGTATTAATCCATAATTTTGCTCACAGAGCTTTTCATTCTTGATGGTTCATTCATTCTTTTATGGTTTCCCTTTGATATATATATATATATATATTTGACTAGGTTTCCTTCAAACCAGTTTTATTTTTACTTTGAGAATGCCTTCAATTCTCCTGAAATTCTAGATAACATTTCAATATGTGTAGGATTCTGGGTTGACAGTTCTTTGTGACCTAAAACATATACTGGTTCTTTTGGACTCTGTGGTTTCTAATGAAAATTGTACTGTCCTATGAATGGATTTCTTACAAGTAATATGTCATGTTAATCTATCTAGCTTCAGGTATTTTTTCTATTCTCCTTAACTTTCAAAAGTTTATGACATGTCAAGTTCTGGCATGATGCTTTTTAGTTAAAATTTACATGTTTTTATTTAGACACAGAGCAAGTTGTAAAATTAGTAGCAAATCATGTAACTTTTTCCTGTTTTCCTCCATTAATAAGGTCTTTCACAGTGTAGTATAAATTTAAAACCAAGATAGTGGCAATGGTCTAACACTGATAAACATTACATTTTTCAGCATCACCAGATTTTGCATGCATACATTTATATGTGTGTAGATTACACAATCTTAGCAAAAGTACGGATTAATGTACTCACAACCACAATTATGATATAAAACTGCTCCATCAATACAAAGGAATACTTTGTGTTAGCCCTATATAGTTTTACATAAATCACATCCCATCCCCTTTCTTGGCAACAATTAATCTGTTGTTTCTATCATTTTGACATTTTAAGAACGTTATGTAATCATATAGTATGTGACCTTTGGAGATAACTTTAAGGTCCATTTCAGTTGCAAATGTTAACAGTATGTTCCTTTTCATTTCAAAGTAATATTCCACAGTATGCATCATTTGTTTAATCAAATCCCCACTGCAGAATATCTGGATTATTTCCAGTTCTTTGCTATTACACATAAAGCTGTTATGAAAATTTTTGTATAAGTTTTTGTGTTAACATAACTTTACATTTCTCTGGAGAAAACGTTCACATAGTAAGTGTATGTTTACTGAATCATATGGTAAGTGTATGTTTAATATTTTAAAATTTTATTGTATGAAAACACAAAATTTCATAATTAATGAGAATAAAAATAGTTATTACACTGTATACTGCTATCTTCCAAGCAGGTGCTCAGATTACAAGACATCAACCAAATACATTCTTCTAAAAAAGAAACAGATAATAGCACAAATCTTTCTTTTCAACCAACTATATGCTAAATGTATGTTTAATTTTCTGAGAAATTATAAATTAAAAATGTATAGTAATTTTTAAAATTTTGATGAAGCCCAGCATTTCAAATTTTTCTTATGGATTGTGATTTTGAGATAAAGTCCAATAACTTATCTCCTAAAAATTGTTCTCGTATCATTTTTTCTCTTAATGTTTTGGTCTCACACTTAAATCCATGATACATTTTGAAATGAGTTTCATAGCATGTGTGGTGAGGTTTAGGTTAAAGTTTTATAATTTATTTTTCCTAAGGATATTCCATTACTTCAATGTGATTTTGTTAAAAAGGCTACCTTTTCTGCATTAAACTGCTTTTGCATTTTATCAAAATTATTTGGGCATATTTGTGTGAGTTTATTTCTTGGCTCTCTCTTCTGTCCTCCTGATCTGTCTATCCTTCTGCTAAATCTATATGTTGTTGACTTTAACTTTATAGTAAGTCTTTACATCAGGTAATATGAGTCCTCCAACTTTCTCTTCATCACAATTGATTTAATTAATTATACACTGAGTGTGATAATCTGTTCCCATTTTATCTCCTGCTTATTACAGAAAGGACAGCTGTTTGTCTTCAAAAATTTTATTCACTTCTATTAGTATACGTTTATGACACATTATAACTACATGCATCTTAAGAAATTGGTACACATACATATCACATTTTAAATCATTTTTACTTCCCCTACCCCTCCCTGCCCTTCCATCTTTCTCCATCCCTAGTTCCCCTCCCCATATCCACAGTCTTCCATCTTGTTTCCTATCCTCTTTTATTTTGCTCTTTCAATTATTTATATTTTGTGTTTCTCATATAAGAGGAATAATGCCACATTTAACCTCCTGTGTCTGATTTACTTCACTTAGCATTAGAGTCTCAAGTTGCATCCATTTTCCTACAAATTACTAAAATTTAGAGAGTTTTTGCAAAAGGTCTTCCTTTTCTTGTTTCAGTTCCTGAAGTTGTTGTTGATTTTGCTCCATTCTGTTTTCCAACCACTGCAGGAGAGGCCTGCTGACAGCCAACATCTGACTGCACAGATTCTTGGTAAACACCGCACCGTTATGGATCTGGGTTACTGAGTCTAGATGTTTAAGGCTGTGATTCCTCCTATAGGTATCCCATTCCTCCTGGAACAGGATCTTGGGCAGCTCTACTGTTGATTCGAAGCACACTTTTCCAATGGAGATGCGAGGTACAATATGAATTGGGATTTCGATTCTTTCATAGTCTGACTTTCCTTGTGCCTGTATGGACTGGAAGCAAGTATAGAGTATCTGGCCAGTCTTTGTGATTTTATCCTCGATGAAACAGGAAAAAATAAGTCCCACAAATCCTTGATCCATCGTCTGGTACGTGGCTTGTGTGCGAACATCAACGTGCGAAGGCCAAACGGTTATATGAGGATGAGAATGATACCAACCCACAATTCTCATGGGGCATCCTGTTACCACGGCCAACCTCTCTGCCTCCGTTGCGGCCCAAGACAGTTGCTCTGGAGAAATTTCGACCCGTTCCTTCCTCTTATCAGAACGTCGCAAAATGATGACGGAATTAATGTGAACAGTTCTGACAGGATCTACGTTTTCAGCAGTTCCACACATTTCAGTTTCAGTAAATACAAATCTGGACTTAGTACTTGTGTCCTCGTTCAACTTTCCTATACAGAGCCCAATTACCTCCTCTTTTTCCGTGGTGAGGGCATGGGTGAGACAAACTTGAAACGCGTCAGCCGTGAGATACACCGCCCGCACAGCCATCTTCGTTACTCCGGACTCACTTCCTGTTCAGGCTCTTCCGGTCTGAAAACCCAGTGCGCAGCCGCAGCAACCGCCACCAGCGGCGCCCTGTGCCCTGCCCAGGCTCCCGCCAAGCCTGGCCTTCAAGCCCGCAGCTTTGCAGGGAGGGACTTGCTGGGGGCAGAGGAAAGCAGAGGGCTTGGGGTCGGGGTTGTGAGGGCAGGCAAGGAAAGGGGTAATGGTTACCATTGCCATTAGGCTTGGCCTGAATGTCTGTGAGCTTATCCCATTTGGGGTCCATTGAGTTTGTTGGAATTGTAAGTTTATTTGTAGATCAAAATTTGTCAAATTCTCAGCCATTATTTCCTCAAATATTCAGTCCTGCCTTATATCTACTGTATGTATTTCACTGAATGTTGCATATTTCATTGTAGTCCTGTAAGTCCTGGAGTTTCTGCTCACTTTGATCGATTGATTGATTTTTAGTTCATCTTCTCTCTGTTTAAATTACATAATTTGTATTCTGTTCTCTACTTTGTTGATTATGCTACTGTTGAATTCATTCACTGAGCTTTTCTATTTTTCAGTTCTAAATTTTCCTTTTGGTTCTTTATAGGTCTTATTTCTTTGTCAATAATTTTTGTTTTTATTAAGATATTTATACTTTTTATTCCAAATGTATTTGTAATTGCTTGTGATTGAAAAATTTTAATGGCTTTCTTATTTTTATTCCTTTTTTGTTTTTAAAATAAAAAAATTAGATAATACTAGTACCTTTATTTTTTTAGTGAGATTTTTCTTAATTTTGGGATGACTAGTGATTTTTTTTACAATAAAACTAAACTTTTTGTATGATTTTATGATACAATTTAGCATCTTTATTTAGCTATTCTATTTTATCTAGTTTTCATTGACACTACTCCATCAGAGGAAGTCAAAGTTGTGTTATTGCTTTGTTACTCTCAGGTGGAGGTAAAAGTCTAGATTTTCTACTAAGCTTTCACTGACATCAGAAGGAAAGGAGAAAGATCCTCCTTGCTAAGTACTAGAGTTTTGAATTCCCTCTACTCTACCCTAATTCTACTCTACCATAATTCTACTCTAATTGGTTAAAATTTTGAATTCTCACGCCAGTGTGATCTACACTGACAGCACATGTAAATGTGTGTATAGTCATCATTTTTCAGTGACGATGAATGTTCTTACTTTTCCCTAGACCATATAACACAACGCTGTCATAGAGGGAGAGAGAAAAATTATAAATGTGAAATAAAGGGAAAGTTCAGATTCCTAATATTTAAAAAAATTATTTAAATGAGCCAAACTTGTTTCATTGTATAGATTTTCTTCTAGAGATGATCTATTCCAAATCATTATAGGGATGACCTAGGATTGCCACTTAAATGTTCCCATCTTAGGTCTATTACTGACCAAGCAATCTGATATTGTGTTTCTTTTTCTTCTTCTTCTTTTTTGTTTTTGTTTTGTTTTGTTTTGTTTTGGTACCAGGAATCATACTCAGTACTTTGTGCTTGCCAGGCAGACCCTGTGCTGCTGAGCTATATTTCTGGCCCCTGCTACTGTCTTTTATGGTGTTCTACTCCTTTGGACTGTTTAATTTTTTTCCCTTGTTCTAGTCTGGTATTTATTTTACATCATTAAAATATGTTTATGAAAGTAGAAATCGGGTCTAGCTTGATAACTATTGTTTCTTCATAACTTTATAATATTTTCTGGCACAGAGTAAGCATTTGACAAAGATTTGTTGAATATGAATGAACGAATAATACAGTTGATTTAATCTTATATTTCCATGCTTTATTCACTCATTATATTAACAAAGACACGTATTTCACCCTACTGAAGATGGGATTCTCTGTGCCCTTCTAAAATTCAAGTATTACCATCAAGCAGGACCGCAGGTTGGAATGAGAAAATTGTGGCTTTTTTGATAAATTTTGAGGATAATTAAGTCTTCTCGCCCATCTGTGACCCCTGTGGGAAATTAGCCTGTGCCCAATATAATGACCAGATGACCAAATTGGTTTCAAATGAGGCCTCTACACTTCAGTCTCTATAGTGAGTCCTATGATTTTAGTGAATTTAAGGACCTCTAGATAGGAAAATCAAGGCAGAATTTAGGGATGGATTGTTTCCCCAGAGAGTTGTGTAAATGTTTTGGGAATTTTAGAAAACAAGTCTAGCAGCCTAGCTTGCCAGTTCTCTATGTGAAATGATTCCAGTGGTGTCAATATAGCCTTTTATTTTATGTCTTTGCATTTTTTCCCCATATTTCGCTGGCTGTTTTGGCATGTCAGATTTCAACAAATAGAAACTTTACCTTTCAGTTTCAAGCTTTTTCTCACCTTTTAAAATGCAAAGACTTCGGGGAAGGGGAACAGCTGGTCAGTCATTTTGATCTTAATGTAATGAGTTTATTAGAGCCAGCCTGAAGAGGGAATTCTGACACAGTGCATACTATCCCACAAATATGGCTTTCTTTTGAAGCTTGCCAGTACTGGAGAATTTTCCCACAGGAGAATTTCTCCCATATGCAGCAATTCAGCAACTCCAACACATGCAGGTGGAAGGCATAGTATGGAAAATGAGTAACTGGATTTCAGTAGAAATGACTGCTGTAGATTGAGGTTTTTTTTTTTTTTTTTTTTTTTTTTTTTTTTTTTTTAGGGGGAAATATATGCAATACAACGTCTAAAATCTTTATCTTTTACATAATGAATCACCAACAGTCTAGTGAGAGTCTTGTTAAAGTCCTGTTATCATTTTTAAGACAGAGTCCTATTATTTACATATGGAATTAGGATCTATAAGTAAAATAAAACTGGATAATGCTCTCCAAAAGACATGATAAGATAGAAGATTAGGTTCCTTAAGCTGTGCTACTCATCCTAGAAGAATAATTTTATGTCAAGAATCAAAACAATAACTGTGAACATGGAGAAGGAGAGTTCTAGGCAAAGAAAGTAAAATACAAAATTCCATAAAGTGGGAAACAGTTTTGCTTCTATGAGGAATAAAAATTGGCCAAGTTGCCAAGGGCTTTGAAGGAAGACTTTTTAAAGTTGTATGATGTTTCAGTTATTTTATCACTTCGACATAGCCTTATGTTAATAAGATTGTATTTATTTGTATGTGATGAACCATTTTCTTTTGCTACTTTCCCTTTTTTTTTTTACCTTTGTCTTTAGTTTTGGCAGTTTATCATAGGTATAGGTGCAAATCTCGTTGCACTTAAGAGAATGTGCGGATATTCTTTGATGTACATACTGTATAATGTTTTCTATTTCTTGATCCCTCTCTTCTTTTTTCCTGACAAAATTATCCTTATGTTTACACACTCGATGATAAATTTCAAGGTCCTAAATCACTTTTTATGCTACTCTAAAATCCACTACAATGACTCTCCTTTCTGTCCTATTAAGTCTGGTAGTAAGCCCCTTTGATTATTTTTCATTTCAGTTATAGTTATATTAGAAATTTCATGTTCAGTTACTTTTAAATTTTATTCTTTTATTAATTTTCAATTTTGAAGTTGTTATCAACGTGTGTTATTTTATTTCTTTAAAATGTTTATAGTTTTTTAAATCATTTTGGTAATAGCACTTTTGAAAATCTTGGTATCTAGATGCCTGAGGATATTTTCTATTCACTTATCTTTCCTATATGAACCACACCTTCCTGTTTCTTTGCATATCTTAAAATATTTTTAATGAAAATAGACATTTTATGTAAACTATAGTACTGCATTTCCAGGTCCTAATTTTATTCCCTAGATATATTATTGTTGCTTTGTTTCTATTTGTTAAGTGGCCTGCCTAACTGGCCTAATTTTATATAATCTAACTACTCCAAGTGTCTCTGATTTTAATTTATTCTCATTTTTACTTATGAATGTTCCAGTTTAATTCATGGGTCAGCAAATAGAATGGTCAGCCAAAAATTGATTCAAAGCCTACCCAAATACATTGAGCCAATGAGACTTCCACTCTTTTCCTAGAGATTTATGCTTCATTTCTGGAGCTCATTCAGTGTACAGAGATTGCATGAGTTTTCCCCAGCTTTTCATTTCTTCTGGACCTTCTGATGTTTCGTCTACATGAACTCAAGACCTCATATTAAACAAGAAAGTTATAAATGGCTAGGACCCTCAATTGTCTTTTAAGCATTTGTTTGCACATGCATGCAAATTTCCAGTCTGCAAGAAATGTATGTGAATTTTTCTAGATTCTGTATAATTACTTCATTTCCTAGAATTACACCTCAAATTCTAACTAGTCTACCATGTATGTTCTATTCAGTATCACAACCGTGGCTGCATGTTTTATACGCATGTTCTCCTTTTGTTTGATGCTGAGATCAATATTGTTTTCAACAATGTTCCTAGTTACAGGTTTCTTTTGCACTCTGCTCCAGATCAAGTCAGTCTGGTTAAGCAATGAAATTTTTTGTTATCTCAGTTGTCTCTGTGATGACCATTAAATTTCCATGTTGATGGGATCGATGGAAGAAAGCAAACTCACAAGCTTCTACTGCTTTTGTGGTTTTCCTTGGTTGATTTGTGGTTTCCTTTGTTTGATTTCCAATATATGATTGTTTTGACAGCTTTTGTAGTTTTATCATCGCTCATTTGGGCAAAGTTTTTCTAATTTTCGCACTTTGCTATACCGGAAGTCTTCTGGCTTGTCTCTTTTTGTAAGACTTACTTTATTCCAGTATTAAATGGTTGGCAGGATTTAAAGTGACATCAATGGCCTTGAGTTGTTCTTGGTTTAAAATGTTTAGTTATAGATACAATTATTTTGATTCTTATGAGAGTATTTAGGTTTTATGAATGTGTTTTGATACACCAGTTTTCTATATATTAATGATTTGAAATTTTCCAATTTTCTAAAAGGCGTTCATAATATTTCCTTAGAAGCTTTCAGGATTCCATAGAAATTGTAGTGTTTTTTTTTTATTTTCAACATTGGTTATTCATGTATTATTTCATTTTTTATTAATTTTGTCAAAAAGACTTTTTATTTTATTTTTAAAGAAGTAATTTTTATGTCTGTTGACCCCCGTCTTTTACGCCTGCTTTCTAGTTCTTTAATTGCTGTATTACTTTTAAGACTTACTTATTATGTATGTTCCTAATGTAATTTCCTAACTTTGTAATATGGGTGCATATGATATTGGATTTTAGATAGTTTTGCTTTTCCAAAAGAGTACCTGAAAGATATAGGTTTCTTGAACCTCAGCGTTAGAGGTGCCTTCCAAACTTTGACATGTCTATTTGTCATTGTTATCCAGTGGAAGATATTTCATCATTGCCATGGTGATTGCTTCTTTGATGCTAAATAATGTAGCAATATTTTACTAACTTTTTATTTCTGTATATGATTTTTCTAGTTCTATCTTTTTCATTTATCTCTGATTTAAGTACACTAAAATCAGAGAATAGATTTTATCTGATTTTAATACTTTGAATATTTTTAGTTTCCTTTGATATCTAACGAAAGTTTAATTATAGTAAATCTTTTATTATTCCTTAAATTACCTGTCATTCTGTAGCTATAATATTTTGTACATACCATTATAAGAAAATGAAATTTTCCTTCAGATCTTCAATATCTCTTCTTTTTGATCATTTAGTCCTTTGACAATTACAGTTTGTATAGTAGTCCTCTCTGATACTGTCTCTGTCTTTCTCCATTCGTTTTCAGTTTTGGACTTGCTCTTCAGTTACACACACAATTGCATGCAGCACAATGACACATTTGTCACATTCAATGAAGTTACAATGAAACATCATTATCACCCAAGTTCATACAAAACTTTAGGTTTTAGCCTTGATGTTATGCATTCTATTGATTTTGACAAATATATAATGTTTTATACCTATTGATGTCGTGTCACATTGTTTTACAGTCTTCCCAAAACCCTAGACCATGGAAATCACTAGTCTTTTTATTATTTTCATAGTTTTGTTTTTCTTGAATGTCATATAATTGGAATCATACATTTTCATGACAATAATGTATTTTAGTCCTAAATAATATTTCATGGTCTGTGTTTATATTTTACCTGTTTGAAGACATCTTGAGTATTGTTAGCATTCATGGTCATGTATAAACTTTAAACTTTCTTATACTAGTTTTCATATGGACATAAATTTTTCCATTCTTTTGACAAAATTCCAAGGAGTGTGATTGCTATATTGTACAGTAGAAATATAGTTTTATAAAAGGTTGCCAAAGTTTTTCCACAGTGACTGTGCCATTTTGCATTACCCACCAGAATGAAAGAGAATATATTTTTAATTATATACTTGATAGGATTTAGTGTTTTCAGTGTTTGAGATTTTTAAAAATGAGTACATGTTTCTATTATTTATTTTCGCCTTTCCTTCATTTTCCACCCCCCACCAGATAACATTTATTACTTAAAAAAAGGTAAGTTTCATAGCAAAAAAGAAAAAGAAAAAGAGTACGTGTTCCTAGTACATGATGATGACATTCCTTTTGTGGAGTTGGTACTGGTACATAATGCAGCTCAATTCCTTCTTTCATCCCCTTCCCTCCACTTCCCCCATCCCTTGATCTCTTTCCCATTTGAGAAAAATCTATCTCCTTACGTCTTATAGCTATAATTTGTTTTGCTCCATTCTGATAGGCTTGTACTAGTATCTCATTGTTGATTTGATTTGCAATTTCCCAATGATATATGACATCAAATATTGAATTTCTTTTATTTGTAGTAATACTTTTTCTTAATTTACTAAAATGAAAGTTTGTGCTATTATCTGTTTGTTTCTTTTTTGTAAAAATTTTTATGTTTTCTACTGAGTAACAACTCTGAAGTTAATGATATACAGTATGTAACTATTAGGTTTTTCTTAATGTTTGGTTAAGAACATTTTATTTCATTGTAAAATAAAAAGAAAAGTGACATTGAATATCTTTTTATATGTTTGCTTGTCATCTGTATTTTTTGGTAAACTATCTACATAGATCTTTTGTCTACTTTTAAATTAGATTATTTTCTTATTGTTGAGTTTTAACAGTTTTTGTATAGGCAAATATTTTTAAAATGCAAAAAAAAAATTTGTCCAGCTTTCCTTGTCTTAGGTCTGAATTAACTAGATTTTTATTCTTAGATTATTTTGTTTTTGCAGTCTTGCATACAACTTTCCCATAGAAAGATAATTTTCCTTTTAAATGCAAATCTTGCTTTCTCTCTTCTTTTCATCATCTTAGAAAATGGTTTCACATGAAATAATTTTAACCAGCATTCCTTTTACAAGTTCAATTATCCTCCCAACAGATATGTTGAAATTTTGCTGGTACCTGTGCATGTAACATTATTTAGAAAACAGTTTTTTAGATGAAATCAAAATAAGATGAAAACATGAGTTGGGCCCTAATACAATTTAACTACATAGTGTCTTTATCAAATCAGTATTGACACAGGCAAAGAAACACACAGAAGAATGCCTTTACTGGGTAGGTGGAGTTTAGAGTAGTTTCTACAAATCAGGGAATGCCAAGGCTATATCATAATACCAGAAGTTGAAATAAAATATGGAAAAATATCTGCTGTAGAGTCTTCAGGAAAATGGCCTTGATGACAGACTGATTTTGTAATTTGGGCACTTTAAACTGTGAGGCAATAAATTTCTATTTTTCATGCCACTCAGTCTATGATACCTTGTTATGACAGCACTATACACTTTTTTTTTTCTTTTGCTCCAAAAATTTTCTCAAAATTCTACATTTCTAACTTGGTTATTTCTTGTCTCTTTCTTATCATTCTGTCCTCTTATCCCCTTTACAAATATTAATGGAGCAGTCAGCATCAACTAATCACATTTCTGTTTATTTTCATTTCCTTTATGTTATCGTCTTTCTGATGTATCCTTCTTTAATAATTTTCACTAGTTGTTTTTAAATAAATATGTATTTCTCTATTTGTATATGTCAGTGGCCGTTCATCTGTTTGTCAAGTTACAAAGTGCCCTTTTGCTCTGCCTGGAGATTCTAATGATAAAATAAGAAACTGAAAAATTCACATTCATTTGTGAGAAATACACTGCCTCTTTCAGATGTACTATTTGCACTCCCAATGAATGACAAAAAGATGAGTTTTGAGACACCATAGCAAGGTAAGATATATTTGGGTTTTTAAAAATATTTTTAGTACATTTGCAAAGTTTATAATTATTGATGAATTGTAAGAATACATTTACACCATGACCAAATGCATATACAAAGACATGCACTTACACAAATATGACTAAAAATTACCTTAATGTGAGAATTCTTAGTTTAACAAAGTACAAATCTATTATTTTATATTCTATTCCTTTTTATAGGTTTAAAAAAATGCTGCTGAAAAGCAATTAAACTAAATTGACAGTAATAAATCTTGATCCAGAGTTAAAAGTTTCAGGTGAAGTGACTCCTTTCTTTGATGACATACATCACAGTGACCATTGTATGGAAATCCATATAAGCAAGGAACAGGAATATCAGCAAGAGTTCCCCCTTCTCTGGTTAATTCTGTCTTTTGGTTCTTTCCAGCTAAATCTCTGCAATTTATCTCTTACTTTATATTTCTGGTATATAGGAAAATGACATTTTGAAAAGCTTATTGAAGAGATTTCTGCCTGAAGGAAGGGTGGTACTTCACTGACTCTTCAAGTTATAGTCTAGCAGAGGAATCTATTATTTCAACATCTGATTTAAAAAAAAATTCTTTCTTTACCTTCTCCTACTCCCTTTGTTGAAGCAGAATTAAATTCCATGAAGGGACATATTTTATCTCAACATGGTAGATCTTTGGTGCAGGATGTTTATTTGACATTTGACAAAGCCATTTGCAAACTTATTTCTGGTTTAAACCTCTGAATCTGATATACAGTCAAATTCTAATTCAAATGCAAGCTCTATTTTCATAAAACCAAACAGTAGCAAGTTCTGTTAAAGAGGGCAGGGTGCTCACTGCTCCATTGCTAGCTGCTTTTCTCAGTGCCTAATATCCTCAGGTTCATTTTCACTCTGGTCCTGCATTCACCTTTTTAGATAAAACAGGAAAAAATCAGAGATAATGTTGTTATAAAAGAGTTAGTGGAACTGGCTATATGGCTCAGTGGTACAGTGCCAGCCTAGGAAGTGAAATGTCCTGAGCTCAGTTCCCAGTCCCACAAAAAATAAATTAATTAATTAAAATTAAAATTAAATTAAATTAAAACAAACAAAAAATAACTTTAAAAAAAAGTTCAGAGAAGGGCTGGAGAAATAGCTCAGTGGCATGGAAACTGCCTAACAAGTGCGAGGTCCTGAAATCAATTCCTGATACTAAAAAGAAAAAAAAGAAAAACAGTTAACAGAAGATGTCACACTTGCTTATTGCTTCCTGTAGTCTTCAGAAGTTGATGCTTTTGCCATTAAATATTTTCAAATGTAGTTTTCTGTTTGCCTTGAATTACTGAAATACACTAAGCATATCTCTCCAAGGACCTGAAGCCACAGCGTAATAGGCTTTTGCTAATACCTTGAAACTATTCAGCAATCTCGTTTTAAAATACAACACAAATTTTTATCTAAAAGCAGTAACACCTTACTCTTGTGTTCGCAGAGTATGTTTTCACATTTCTCTTACGATGCAAAGAAAAGGGGGAAAATCTACAAGAGAAATGATGCATTCCGGGCAAGGAGCCAATTTAAAAAGTCTGTTCTTTCCAGTTTGCTGTCACTTGTCGTGGTTAAACAAAACACGGAGGAGAAAAAGAGAAATTGGCTTCAGTGTAAATGTCAACATTCTGATTAAAGCAAACACAAAGCATTCAGGACTCTTGACAAAAAAAATTAAATTGAATTATGAAGGGTATGCAAATGGAGCCCTTCCTCTGTGTGATTACCAGGACTTATGCATTTTTTATTTTCTGTCTGTGCTCATGGAATCTGTGCTGCAGGACAAAGTGTTCAGGAACAGCGAGGGGGAAGGTGAACAACACATTTCCAGGCTGATGACAGGTGGAACCCACCAAAATATTGGTTCAGAAATAGCCTAACACTTTGCAAATACTGAGGAAGTTTAGACAGCTGACAGGAAGGCTTGGTGCTCTTTCTATTGTATTTCAGGCTAAGCTGGGTTCACCTCTACAACAAAAACCCCAAAAGGATTTATTCAACGGTTTCAAAAGCTCTCATTTTTAGAAGGGGAGGGCATTACGAAAATTCATATTAAAATGCAGATATAAAATGATACAGAGTCAGTTCTTCTCTATCTCCTTTTACACAGACTTCAAAAATGGAATTGTCTGAAATGCAGTTTGAAAGCGTTCTCAGCATGCATCAATGATATGAAATTTTAAAGGTAGCATAATACATTCCATTTCAGTAATTAAAATTAATGGGAAAATGAAAAATAAATGGTATGCTCTGGTTCTTTTTCCCAAGGGGAAACTATTTTTGCTGTCTTGGATGAACCTGTATGGTCCTGTGTTAAGAGTCTATAGAGTGTGCATGGCTATCTGTCTCTCTGTATGAATAAGGTTATATGCTGAGTCTGAGAAAAATCTTTCATCGCCCTCTTTTTTCCATTCTTCATAATTCCTGACACCACTATACTTCTGAACTCACCCAAAAGTTGACAATTGTTTTCTGAATTATCACTGTACCTCACTCCTCTTTGAGATAGCCTGAAACTGTTTCCAAAATTATGGTGCTTTCTAAGGGTGCCATTCCCAACCCAAAACATTTTACATGGAAAGCTGATGTGTACCAGAGAAATTCACACTCTAGCATGACGTACAAGGCTTTCTCATGTGGCTTCAAATTAACTCCATATTATCTTGTAAATAATTACTGGTGTTGGTGTCTACTGGATTCAGTTATTTTATGTTTTTTGACTTTTTTAACTAGTTGCTCATATAGTTTTGGTTGATGTCTTGTTTAATCCTCTCTCAATATACTCTGTGCTTTTTAATTTCTGCAACTTTACTCTAGCTCAGCCTTTTCCTTTTAAGGGCCTTCTTACATGTCCACCTACTAGACAAAATGTCTTTCAGGAATAAATTTCAGGAATGACCCTTTCTTGAAATCTTCCCTTATTACTGTATTTGAAAATTATCTCTTCCTCCACAGAACTTTTATAACATTCTGTTTGTGTGCTTTGAGATGTATTCATTCTGCTTCTTTATTAGTTATATGTGTATGTGCTGGTTATAACCTGAAAGAATCTTAAAAATGAAATATTTGTTTCATACATTTTCATATGCTGTCCAAAGTTAGCACATTGCGAGGGCTGAGACTTCAATTCAGGTAACATAAACCGCCTATTGATGTTTCAACTCTTTTATCCTTTAAAGCAAATATAATTATGCTACATGTCTCTCAGTGCATTGTGAAATGCAGACTATTTAAAAATGCTATAAATCTGAAAGTCTTAGCTGTAATATATTATTTTGAATTTCATTTTTGATAATACGTTTGATGAAAAAATGAATTAAGGCAGCAGTTGTCTTAGTCACTTTCCTATCAGTGAAACACAATACCTGACACCTGTAATTTAATGAAGGAAAAGTTTATTTTGGCTCGGTGATTTTTAGAAGCTTCAGCTTATGCTTGGCTAGTGTCAAGGCAGGAATGGCATGGCGGCAAGGTCTGGCAGAAAAAAGCAGCTCACGTTATGGTGATCAGAATGCAGAGAGATAAGGGAGGAGCTGGGGAGGGAGATAAATGCTCCCAGGTCTGGCTCCTTGGCCCCATCACCAAAGAGTTCCAACCTTCTAAAGCGAGTAAGCTATAGTAGCACATGATTCATTCACCCTTTATATACATGAAGCATACTAGATCATAGCAGTAGAACATGTGAACAAAGAAGAGTACCAAGTATTTGCCAGATATTTTTTTTTTAATTTTATTTAAGCGAAGAAAAACAAAACAAACAAAAACTACAACAACAACAAAAAAAAATGACATATATAGTAAAAACAACAAGCAAAAGAGATAAGCAAACAACTAGCATAAATACACAACATTGCAGGTTTACAAAACCGGAAGATAGAAGCTTGACAATGGTTGCAATTTGCGCATCATTATCTTTAAAATGGTTTCTTACATTAACAGATATAGACATGCAAGATTGATCCAATCATATGAGTATTAATTGTTCCCTCTCAATAACGAATACATTGAGCAGTGTTCTTT
>RJWM01030928.1:0-23344 GCA_004363535.1 Dasyprocta punctata
TGTGTGTGTGTGTGTGTGTGTGTGTGTGTGTGTGATGTGCACACACACTACCGGGGGTTGAACCCACAAGCCTTCACACTGGGCTACATCCCCAGCCTTTTTCTTTTGAGACAGGGTCTTGCTAAATCAACAAACTGCCCAGCAAAAGGGCTCTCACACTTGGCACCTCCCTGCCTCAGCCTCCCAGGCCCCCTGCAGGGTCCTGAGCCCTGACTCCTGGGACGCCTTCTGTCCCTGCGCCGTGTGTCCTCCTCTGGGGGTGCCGAGAGAGGGAGAGTGGACTTGTGCAACTAAGGGGAAAGGGATGAGCAGCCCAAAGGCTCAAAATCAGATCGGAAGCCGGGCGTGGTGGTGCACATCTTTAATCCCAGCACTCGGGAGGCTGAGGTAGGTGGAGCGTTGTGAGTTCGAGACTGGCTTGGGCTACAACGTGAGCAAGGCCAGCCTGAGCCACATAGTGCGACCCTGCCTTGAAAAAAATAGGGCCAGGAGTTTGGCTCCGTGGCTTAAGTGCCTGCTTGGCAGGCACGAGGTTGCGAGTTCAATCCGCAGTACCAACAAAAATAAAATAAAATCATATTGAAAAGAAAATAAACACACTGGCCAGAACAATCGGGGTCTCGGGGCCAGGACCCTGCACTGTCCTGTGGGCCCGTTCCAGCTGGGCATGGTGACGCACGCCTGTTATCCCAGCAGTGGGGAGGCCGAGGCAGGAGATGTCAGAAGTTTGAGGCCAGCCTAAGGTACACTGTGAGATTCTGTCTCAAAAGAACAAAAAACAAAGAAAAAGGGAAGGGAGTGTAAATGCTGTGCGAGACGCTCACTAGTGCCCGGGCGTGACGCCCCGTGCCGCGGGGCCCCGCCTGCCCGCGTCCACTCAGTAGAGCAAAGCACTGGGAAACTCGGGGAAATGCAGTTTCTTTCTTGTTTCCCTCTCGGACTTGCAGGGAATGTGGTTGAGAAAAAGAAACCTAGTTCCACTCAGATTGTACATTGAGAGCAACGCGACCAAGATCGCGGCACCGCCCTGCTCTCCGTCCCCGGCCCCCCCGGAGGTCTCCACCTGCACGTCCCCGTCCGCGTCCTGTCCCGTTCTGCCCGGGCGCCTCCCCTGCCCCGCTCCCCGCCTGCGGTGCAGGGAGCCGGGGCGCAGTGAGCAGCGCCCCACGCCGTCCCACCTGGTCCCTGCCGCTGGCCTGCGCTCCTGAAAGGGCGCCCGCCCCCCACGGCCACGCCCTAGGAAGCCCGGCCCGCCCAGGCCTCGCGCCCGCCTCTGAGCGCGGTGGCCGGCCCTGGGCAGCTCCTGAAGGACGTGGTCGGGGCCTGCACAGCCAGCCGGCAGAGTACACGGGTTGGGGCGCAACCCCCGACTGCGCGCAGAGCCCCCATGGAAATCACCCTTGGGGGACGGAGGCTGGAAAGCCGTGCTTCTCTTGGTAGCATCCCGAAAGGGATGGAAAGCTCCAGGCTCTCCGAGGGCCAGGCGCCCCAGCGCGTGTTTTTCCAAGCCGCCCGGGTTTCCCAGGCCAGCGGAGCAGAGGCGGCCGCTCTGCAGGGGGTTGGGGGGCGCCGGGCCTGCCTGGGGCAGCGTGGCTCCCCCGCGTGTTTACAGCCTGACCTCCGCCGCTGGCCGCCTGTGTAAACTCCTTGTGTGTTTGCTCTTTCAGTTCTAGGGAAAATCCGAACCGCAGTGGGCAGCGCCCAACTCCTCATGGCCCAGAAATTCTACCAGTTCAGAGAACTGTGTGAAGAAAACCTGGTAGGTAACCTTCCTGATCACCCCTCTTCTCTGCTCCTGCATGGCCTCAGAAAGAACTTGGCCTCCGGACCGACCCAGATGATGTCAGACAGGTTCTGAGCCCCGCTCACGTCCAGCCCAAGCCTCACCAGGCTGGACGGCTTGTCTGATGAGTGCTATTTCTGCTTATCTTCAAATTAAAAATATCCATCTCACACTTATACAACCTAGGAGAAAAACAATCTCTCCATTTCCTGTGTTTTTATAACTGAAAATTTTCCATTTTCCTGGCTTTCTCATGATAGCTCCAATTTTATTATTCTTAACCGAAATAAAAAGTAGCCTGACATTTCAGAAATCATATTACAAAGAAAATCATTTTGGATGGTGATTCTCTTTCTGAAATAGCTGTCAGTGGCTATTTTCTAGTCAGGTTTTCACTTTGATTCTTGGGACCAGAGGCCAAGGGTATCACAAAGCATAGATTTGATCTCTCTGAGAGAAAGGAGTACTTCGTCCTTCTTGGACAATCAAAAATAAAATAAAGCAAAATAAAGAAAAGCATGGCTACCAACGATAGCATTTTTAAAGCAGATTCCAAAATCAAAGGGCAAGAGCTTCCTTGGTTGAACTTTGGAAATAAAAATTGCTTCTGTCTCTGCAAGTATAAACCCACAAACATAGCTTTTGTGACTTGAGTGCTGGTCAAGAGTTAAAAGAAAATGAAAAGCGATGTATTTATGTATAGAAAGTGCCGATGTGATTATCTGCAGTCTACATGCTCTAGAATATGACTCTAGAGTCCTAACTCTGGGACATGGACACTTTCTTCTCTCCTCACAAGAGAGTTTGTTTTCAAGGACAGACTAGAAACAGTCTAGCTGGACAGAGGATAAAGAAAAATGTCAAGTTTGCAAAAGTTAGTATCCACTTCCTCTCCCCAGGCTTCTCTCTTTTGGATCTCTCTCTCTCTCCCTCTCTCTCTCTCTCTCTCTCTCTCTCTCTCTCTCTGTCTCTCTGTCTCTCTCTCTCTCACACACACACACACACACTCACACACACTGGTAAGTGAATTCAATTCAACACGGAGTTTCTGCAATCCATCAGGTGTAGAAGTCCTGGAGTTTGCAGAGTGCACTGGAGTCACCGGCCCTAGTTAGCATCCCTCCTCATTCCATAAAGTTCCTCATGAAGCCTATGGCTGTCGCTGTGAAGAAGTCACCGGCAGGGGTCAGGTGGAGGTCCTTGTTGAAAGGACTGCTTGATAGTTGGGCCACTTTGTTACTAATTACAAAGGAAATGTGCCGACTTTAAAGATGAAATTGCAGACTACATTTCTTTTTTTGTTTTGTTTTTTGGAGACAGGGTCTCACTCTGTAGTTCAGGCTGGCCTTGAACTCACTATGTAGCCCAGCCTGGCTTCCAATTTTAGGTGATCCTCCTGCCTCAGCCTCCCTAGTGCTGGGATTACAGGCGTGCACCACCATGCCCGGCTTGGACCTCGTTTTTTGGAAACTGCTGATTTCTAGGCAAGGTTGACCTTGTGGAAGCCATCTGTGCTGAGCCCTGGCTCCTGTGGGCTCCCGTGTCGCCGCGCTGGAGACGCGAAGGCACCATTAGAGAAGCTGGGGTGGTAAAACGTGCGAGTGGCCGTCGGAGGGGGCCGCCAGGCCGCTCGCCGTGTCGGGTGTGGGCGCAGCAGCGGCTCGGGGAGGGGCGCGGTGCGGTGCGGCCGGCCCTGCGGGGAGGTGGGCAGCTCCCTCGCTGCACCCCGTGCCAAGAGCGCCCAGACTTCCGGGGCTGGAGCCCTCGGGGCCGCGCCGTCAGCCTCACGGTGACGGCATTTTCCTGAGCTCCGAGGAGGGACACGGGCACGGAAAGGGTGAGACCTTGGCAAAGACTGGCGTCCCCGGCCGCTGTCCTGGCTCCCTGGCCAGCCCGCAGGGGACAGGGCTCGCCCCCGCCCTCCGGTGGCCTGCGGGTCGCACCCCTAGGATCTGCGGCCACCTCAGACCCAAACCTGCTTTCTAGTTCCTGCTGTGAGGCGGGCAGAAGTGGTAGCCGTGAGGAGCACACGTTACCCCAGGCTAGAGCCCCAGGCTTAGAGCGAACCGAGGAGAGACGGCTTTTCGGGCCTAAGGGGGACCCCGCGCAGCCTGCCCCTCCCCTCCCTTCCCCTCCCCTCCCCTCCCCCTGGGTTGGGGGGAGCAGCGAGCGCCACGCCCTCTTGCCCAGGGGCCCCTGCTGTGAGCTCGCGTGGAGAACAGCCGAGCAACTTCCCGCATTCTCTCAGTGTGGGGACAGAGGGACTCCCGGAGGGGCCACAGTCCGGCGAACCCGAGAGCTCACCTCAGGGATGGGTTCACTGAACCGCAGGTTGAGCGCCTCAAGCCAAAGCCCAGAAATCAGACACGCTCCAGACGCCGGACGCTGACGGGACACTGTGAGCGGGGAGCTCCACACGGGGCCTCAGGCAGCGAACCCCAGCCGAGAGGCCCTTTAGGCTGTGGGGAGATAGCAAAGTGTTAAGGGGTCCGGGGGCTCGGCGGGGCCTCATCCCTAAATACATGCGTAGGTGTCCAGACAGACAGGTGATGGGTAGATGATGGGTAGATAGATAGATGATGGATAGATGATTGATTGATAGATGATGGATAGATGATGGATGGATGGATAGATGGTTAGATGATAGATGATTGATAGATGGATAAATGATGGATAGATGGTTAGATGATAGATGATTGATAGATGGATAGATGATAGATGATGGATGGATAGATGATGGATGATTGATAGATGATTGATGGATAGTTGATGGATAGGCAAACACTAAAATCCTGTGAAGTCCAAACTCCCAGCCTGCTGCCCGAGAGTCCTGGGCGAGCGGCTCCACCTGTGTCCCCGCGCACCCCGGGGTCCTGGAACAGCAGAGGCGGTGACCCAGGCGACTTCCCCAAATTTCAGAGTAGGAGCAGCTGAGTTTTCAGTGACCAGTAAGGCCCTGTATGTTGTGAGATGGCGAAGGCACTTGACCAAAGCTGTTACCTATCCTGAATATCTAAGTGTTGAGAAACTTTCTTGCGTTGTTGACTAAGTCAAAGGGTTACAGAGAAGCCCTTTTATTAACTCCAGCATGGGAACGGAGACTTCTCAGTGCTGGGATGGAACGGGGCCTTGCACCCCCTCGGCGTGCACCCTGCCACCGAGCTGCTGCCCCCGCCCCTGGGCTGGATTTTAGTACTGAACCCCGCACTTACAAATTTGAGCATCTAGTTCTTTGGCGAGTTTCTGGATTATGGATAGTTTTAGAACCATCTGTTTATAAATACATCTCAATCTATATGTATTTGAGCCAGGCTAATGATACCACTGCATCCAGTAACTTTTCGTAATGCTTGGTTTTATTGCATTTTTGTTAGTCCGTATCCGATAGCGATTACATTCCTCGTGGGAAGTTTGTACATGTACCTAATACCGCTGAATCCTTTTCCGTCCCTTTCCTCTCCCAATCCTTCCCAATCCCAATTCCTTCTATATCTTGTTCGCCTTTCTATTTGGAAAAGGTCTCTCCACTTCCTGTTTTCTTTCATTTTGCATTTCATTTATATTTTGGGTTTCTCATGTAAGAGAAACCATGCAATATTCAAACCAGTGTGTCTGATGTATTTCACTTAACATGGTCTCAAATCAGTGAAGTTCATCCTTCGTCCTAGCAGAGTAGTACTCCACTGGGTATAAACGCCACATTTAGGGATATTTGTTCTAAAAGCACAAACTGGCCTATATTATTATTTGACTTGAGACTCCCTAGTCTAGTGCATCCCAGTGCCGGGAATCCAAGAAGTGACTGAAAGCGACCCTGGCCGGGGGCTCCTGACCATGAAGTCACCCACCATGTAGCTATGAAAGCCTTAAACCACTTCCGCAGCAGCGAGGCCCCCGTAGGAGTGAAAGGTCACCCCTTGCACTTTTGGGGCTTTGTTGATGGGGATGGAGATGGAGATGGTCCATGCTCAACACCGTGGGGGCAGACTCGGCCTCTGCAGCCCACCTTCGAATGCTTGCTCCACGCAGTCCTGGGATGACACGGCCCTTCCAGTTATCTTTGTAAACGCGTCATACGGGGGCCAGGTGTGTGCATCTCAGGTGCGCAAGGCGCCGGGTTCAATCCCCAGCACCCCCAAAATTACACACAAGATTCTGAGAACAGTGTTTTACTACTTGTCACTCGTTTTCGTACTATCTGCCCCCTCGTGTGTGAAAGCTAAGCTTCGCGCGGTCCTTCTCTGACCCAGGGATAACTCGTGGCACCGGCTCAGACGGTGCAGCACCACAGACCACATCTCCCACGGGGCAGTTTCCTCATGCTGGGGGTCGGCAGGGGACTTTCCAGCATCCAGACCCCACCCTGCCCACCTGGCCAGCCCTCCCCTGTCCCGGGAGAGAGGATTCTGGGCACCTCCACGTTTGAGAACCTCTGACTCAGACCACGGAGGCGACAGAGTTGCCGTTTGTGGCCTTACTTGTCTCCTAGCTAAACCCACCGGGCCCCTGCGCACTGCGGGAAGCACTGAGCCCCGCGCCCGCCAGGCGGCCCCTGCCTGCCCGCCTCACCACCGCCTCTAAAGCTGCCTGTTCTCTCTCTCCCGCACAGAACCCCAACGCTCATCCGCGACCCACCTCCCAGGACCTGGCCGGGTTTTGGGACATGCTGCAGTTGTCCATAGAAAATATTAGTATGAAATTTGATGAACTCCATCAATTGAAGGCCAATAATTGGAAACAGATGGATCCTCTTGACAAGAAGGTAGAACAATGTAGATTTTGTATGGTTCACTTAAAAACCTGCACGAACCCCGGACCTTCTAAATAGGCTTGGCGTCCAGTCCTGCTGCTCACAGTGTGAAATGGAGCTGATACCATATTAATCTCATTGTAACGACAATGTTTACACAGTAATCGTTTGGGATATTATCTGTAATATGTGTCAGGCATATTTTTTAAAGAAAAACCTGTCTTTGTGAATTGGAAAAATGGGAATATGACTTTTTTTTTTTTTTTTGGTTAATTAAACTTTAAGTTAAACCATTTTAGTCACTGGAAGGAACTGCCTCCATTTTGCTTTTTAAACTAAAATAAATGGCAACTTCAGTATGTGGTTCCATAGAGCAAGAATTCAACTTCCTTACACCGAAGGACGTGTTTCCGAGGGAAACAGGAAGTCCTGAGACATCACCGACTTTGGTAATCATTTCATAAATAGAGTAATAAAGAGGTCACAGTGGTTCAAGTCTGGAAACATACACCATGAGGTTTCACAGTCATGAACTTTTTTTGAAAAATTACACTTTTGGGGGGGTTTGCCTGGGGGACTGTTCTCACTGGGGTCCACATGCGACAGTTTAGAAATAAAGATTTAAATCCTTTGGCTTCAGTGAAACAGCCGTAGTCTCACCTTCGAGAACTGGGGTTCCCTCCAGGCTCCTGCCAGCACCCCACATCCGGGCTGCCAGGCTGTCCTGTGACGCCTGCCTTTTTTTAAAACTCTTTGCCCTCCCATGGTTTGAAGTCAAGTAGTTCCTAGAAAGACCACCTCTTTCCAAAGGTGAAGGCGGGGCGCGTCCTTTCCTGTGGTGATGGTGGCCCTGCCTTTTCCAAATGCTAACGCAACCCTGGCCGCCCCTGCTGCCCATCATGTCACGGAGGTGGGGGTGGGGGGGAGCCTGGGTTCAATCCCTGGCAGGAGAAACTTGGTCCCAAAGGACCGTCTCTAAGTCTCAGGGTCACGGTCCCCAGCTCCAGCTCTGTCACCACCAGACTGGGCTTTGAGGGTTCAGTGTCAAAGTTCAGCTGATGCCTGGGGCCTCTTACTGGAAGAGCCTGACGGTGGGACCCAGACACTTTAATCTGTGTGTGAAGTCACCTAGCAAGGCTTTTAAACCGGGTCTTGTACAAAAACACTGCGGTTCTACACACTGGTGATTTCCCTTCCAGAGCTGAACCGTCTAATTCCCCACTCTTCGATTATTTAAAACTCATTGTTAAAAGTAAACTGTGCAAAGAAGGGAACCGCCTAAACAGTTTCCAGTAGTCATACCTTTAAAACTATCTAGCCACCCCACAGTGAGGACTTAACTATCTCAGAGAAGCGGCGCTAAGCGCTGGCAGTGTGACGTGTGATGTGCGGACAGCAGCCGCCCGTTAGCAGTGGCCACTTGCTTGTAGAGGTTTGGAAATGCATTTGGCTGTGGTCACAGCTTTCCATCGCCCCGGGAGCCCCAGAGGGAAGACTGAGTGTTGGGGTCCTGTCCGCACTCGGGGCTCTGCTCCTCTCCCCTGAGGCACCCTGACTCTGCCTTCAGCCACCTCGGGGCGACAACTGCAGGGATCACATGCTGCCCGGGCTCTTCCCCGTCCAGGTCCAGCGAGGAGGAGCCACTGCGCCAGGCGCCCATGCAGGGACGCGGTGGCCCTGGCGGGGCCGCTCGATCAGATTTGCAGTTAGGGCTCCGATTCTGTTCCATGGCCGCTCAGGGCGTTTTATTTAGCATAGAAACGGGTTTCTGTGGACTCTGGCGCAGCCCGATGGCTCAGCATCCTTTTCCTAAAATCCCCGTGTGGTTCAGCCACAGCCTCCCTGCCGCTGCCCGCTCCTGCCGAGCCCAGGACGGCTGTGCTCGCCGAGGCGCTGCGAATAGCTGACCGCTGATGAGCAGGGTGAGCCCAGGGACCGGGCTCCATTTCCACGGCGCTGTTTCTGTGCCTGGTAGTGCAGGGGCCTGTGGGGCCCCCACAGTCATCCTGAGACCCCCGTGGCCTGCTGTTCCTGGAAGGGCCCCTTAGGAGTCACCCTGGAGCAGGAAGTGCCAGTGTCTCCCACCCCAGGTGCCCAGCATATCGCTGTGTCCACGTGGATGCCACGCACAGTGGCCTCGGGGAGCTGACTGTGGCCCTGCAATCTCGTTTCCTCCTTTGGGGACAGGAGGCTGGGTTCCCCTGGGAGAGAAGGGGACAAGGTTTGCAAACTCTGAGCCCAGCTAGCTCCCGATGGCTGACCGCTTAGAGCAGACCCTGAGTTCTAGACGTTCTGCAGGGGCACTCAAGGCCCCATCTGGTGCCCATCTGCAGAGAGCACTTGTGTGCTGGGAGCCCCAGCCTTGGGCAATGGGTGCGTTTTAACTTTATCTATTTATTTATTTTGGGTTTTTGAGACAGGGTCTCACTGCGTAGCCAAGGCTGGACATCCTCCTGCCTCCGCCTGCCCAAGGGCTGGGATTTCAGGCATGCGGGAGGGGCTGCATTTTCTGCCCCCACACCCTGCCCTCGGAGAGACCTAGTTCAGCAAGCCAGCCTTAAAGCTTACCGGGATTTCTCCCCCTCTCCCTTTGCATCTTTCGAATACCCAAATAACGAAGCAAGACTTCGATCTACGCAGGGTGCAGGTCAGAACCAACCGCCCTAGTAAAGGTTGAGAGGACAGGAAATGTGTGTGCGTGTGTGTTCCAACTCCTGACCTATCCCAGTCCTCCCCGCGCTTGTCCTGAGAAGCTGTGTAATGTCCTGAACCTTCTGCTTTGATCAGGAGAGGAGGGCCCCTCCTCCAGTGCCCAAGAAGCCGGCGAGGGGCCCCGCGCCGCCGCTGACCCGGGAGCGCTCGCTGGAGAGCTCGCAGCGCCAGGACGCCCGCAAGCGCCTGCTGGCCGCCAAGCGCGCCGCGTCCGTCCGCCAGAGCTCGGCCACCGAGAGCGCCGAGAGCATCGAGATCTACATCCCCGAGGCGCAGACCCGGCTCTGAGCGCCGCCGCCCGGACCCGCCCGGCCGAGCCGCTCCAGCCGCCGTCCTCCCGCTCCATCCGCCGCTGCACCCCTTTCTGTTCTGGGCCACGTGTAGAGAGGCCGCCCGTAGGTCCCCTCACCCTCGTCCTCTCCGGCACCTAGTGTGTTCCTGCAGCGCAGCAATAGCAGCCTAGGGTATTTCAGAAATCCGGTACCTCGGGGACCTCCGGACTTACTGTCTTCCACGGGAAAGGTGACCGAGGGCTCCCATCCCCTTTCTTTCCTCCTAAGTGGTTATTCTTTTAAATAAATGAAAACAAAGTGGATGGAGCACTTATTTCCAGCCTCAGAAAGAAATCACAGCATCGCACCGGCACGGAGGAGGGACAGAGCGAGAGGGGGCAGAGCTGGGTGTGGGGCCCGGGTGCGTGCAGGGGCCGCCTGCGCCTCTCACGCTGCGCAAACCGCCTCAGTCACCTTCATCCACACGGCTTCAAATGTTTCAATCAGCAGAAGATTGTAAATTCGATCTTTCAGGGAAATTAATCTATTCCGAAAGGCAATAAAACGAAGACAGGCTAAGCGAAGGAGGCACTGACGGGTTACGATACTCCACAGGGTTTTGTCCTTTGATTTGTTTGGTTTGGTTTTGTTTTTTTGGTCCTATTCTTCAGAGAAGCTGGAATGTCCTATCACCTTCCATCGTGCTCTGTGTACTCCGCTGTCGTGGCCGCGATGGTTCCCAGAGGGCGCGGGGTGGGCTCTGTAAACTTAGCGTCCGTCCCAGCGGGCCCGCCTGGCTGCCCCTCTGCCTCGAAGGGTTTGCAGGGAGAGCTGGGTTTTCCCGGCATCCCTCTGAGCACCACACACCATCTACTTGAACCTGTGGTCCATAGCTGGGGCGTGTTCTCCGCTTCGGTCTCCACTTTCCATTCCACGGCGTCTTCTCCTTCCCCAGCGCAGAGCACCGTCCCACGTCAAGCGGACACATCAGGCGTGCTAGCTGAGTGGACGTGCCGTCCCCTCCCAAAGGCTGCCACTGTCCCCCAGGCTCCAGGCAGTGGGGAGAGCGATTTGCCCCGCAGGGTCGGCAGGCAGGCGGAGAGGCGACTTCACAGCTGATAAACGCGGGAGGAATCCAGGTTTGGGGCCCGGGATGTCGGTTTGCGTGTTGAGGCCAGACGTGCAGGCAGTGTGCATCAGTACCTAGACCACGGCGTCTTCCCCACCCTGACCCCTTGTAGCAGTTTAAACATTTAGAATATGGCGATATTAAAGTGTCACTGGCATTTTATGTCAAGCTCGTATCCTAAAAATTCACCATCAAAAAAGGAAAGATTTAAAAAAAAACATAACACTAAATATGCTTGCACCAGAGAAAAAAAATTTTTTAAATGCACTCTCCTAGCCCGGTGCTAATTTCATTTTATTTATGAAATTAAGAGAGGCAATGGATTCTGGCGACCAATATTTTTCACAGACATATTCTGAAACCACTAGAGAATTCGCTACCTCTCAGAGCCATGGCTGCTTTGAGCTATCTTTATCCACAGGGCACAAATGTTTACTGCTGTGGTTTACAAGAAAAGGGCTACTCATTTATTTCAAAACCAACTGACCAGCTCTTAACTAGGGGGACAAAGCACCCTGCAGTGCTTTGCAAAGTTGGAGCAAAAAAGACTTTGAGTATTTGCTAGTTTCGGAAAAGAAAAAAAAAAGAAAAACCAACACCCCTTTTCTTTACCTGTGGCAGCAGTGAAAGGGTAGCAGAGTGCTTGGAATAAGGCCGACTGTGACCTTGGTGGCCGCCTCCGGTCACCTGACAACTGAGACCCACTCGGAACTCGCAGGTGGTCACTGGAAGCAGCTTCCACCCCCAAACCCACGTCCCCGCTGCCCAGCTCTGTGCCGCCAAGGGACAGCTGAGACGTAAATTAAGAAATCGATTCCTAGTGAGGTTCAAGAGCATCCAACAGTATTTGCTTTGGAAACTGATGTAGCCCAGGATATTTTAAAGAGAGACAAGAGAAGACCTATTTATCTTGTCTAAGTGAACGGTATTTGTATATTCATAAGCTATTTTTGGTAAGAATTTTAAACCTTTTAGCCAAACAGCCTGTAGGGTGTCATGACCTTTGCCTTCCTTGAAAACCGTTTAAATTGTACAAACACTTTATAAAAAGCTAATTATCAATGTTAGATCACGGCCCCACACAACGCGGCTTGTTGACCACTTGACCCCTAAAATCCACATCCATGAACATAAGCCTTTGTTACATTGTTCTTTTTGATGTAATTTGTAGAAATGTTTTTTAGTTCACAATGGAAAATGTACCTACCCTGAAAAATTACTTATTTTGTTTAACTTTGGTATAAAGGTGAGGGGCATTTTCTTGGGGAGGGGGGGATTACAAAAGAAGTTTGTCGCCCATATCAAAAAAAGTTCAAAGAAATTAAGTATTTATTATATTTTTTGCAGATGTTTCCATACAATTCACATAACCTTTTTGTAAAGAGAGATGAAGAAATGGATTAAAGATTTTTAATATTTGAAATGGTAAATAGAACTAATTTATTTGTAATATATTTCTGTTATTTATAGATGTTTCCTTAATGTTTTACTGTGCATTACCACTTTAATTTAAGCCTTATCCTTGTGAATTTACCATTTCTTTTTTAAAACATGTCTAGATGCATATTTTAAATAACTGGAATGTAAATCACTAGCATATCCGAATTCCCAAATGTAATTTTTAAAAATTATTTTGGTTTGGAAAAAAAAAAGATTCATTTGCAAGCCTTCAAGTGGAGGAGTGGGGAACATTTTTATGGCTTTCTGAATTGGAATTTCATAGGCTTATTTACCTAGACTGCGTGTGGACAAAAACAACTGTAAATAGATGAATGTTTCCCATAATGTAAAAAGAAGAAATTAATAAAATAATTAATGCACTGCTTTCAGGTCTGTGTGATTTCACTTGACTCCCATTTCTTGCAAAATCTGAAGAATTCTTTGGAAAGGAAGAGCTAAGCAATTAAGAAGCATTCATCCCAATGTTCACGGTGTTTTTTTGCTTTTGTTTTTGAGGTGGGGTCTTGCTAGGTAGTTCAGGGTGGCCTTCAACTCACTATGTGTGTAGCCCAGGCTGGCCTCGAACTCATGACAATCCTCCTGCCTCAGTCGCCAGAGTCCTAGGATTGTAAGCGTGCGCCACCAGGCCCAGCACAGGTGATCCTCACTGGCATGCAGGTGGGAAGAGATGGCGCCCCGGTCTAGGGGATTTCAATAGCGAAGAACCGAAAAGACTTCATATGGCTTTATCAGCCTGCACACGTGGAGTTAGAGCCACCGCTCAGGAACTGGATCAGGGGAGTCAGGCGCAGCTCGAGAAGGGAGCCATGCGCCCCGCGCATGCACAGACCCCGGGTCTTCTGCCCACGTGGGTTCCCCACGGCTCCAAGGGCGCGAGAAAGCAGCACTGCGCTGCGCCGCAATGACGGAAATGCGCTCACTGTGCTGGGGCGCGGCGCTCAGCGCCACAAACATAAATAAGCCAACAGCTGCTAGCTGACCTGGCCAAGGAGACCCCGAGTTAAAGACTCCCTCTCCGCACAGCTCCTCCACTGAGCCGTCACTGTCACTCTCCCCATGGTGAAAACTGGTCGTTATTTGCTGCTATCGCGTTTCCCTTGGTCATACCTGGAAACCCTGTTTTATCCACAGAAACACAGATCGACCAAAAACGGCCCCCAGGGCTGGCTCAGGAGTTGGCCGACAATGGCCCTGCTCCACCTTTGGGCGCGTCGGCCGCCTGTGCCAGCCAACCCAGGGAGCCACGGCCAACAAACCGCTCTTTGTGATCTTTGTACGCAAGCCGCACCTGTGCCGGTCGCCAGAGCAACACGATCTGCTTCAAAAGAGGCATGACCAAGCGACAGAGTCCCACCAGGCACAGAGATCTGGTTACTTTGGCGCAGGCACGACTGTTTGTGTAGTCGGACCCGTGGGCGCACATCTTGCCTCTGCTAATTGATGTTGTTTCATGGGGACCCCTCAGCGTTGTGGCTGCCCCCAAACAGAATGAGCTGAATGCCGAAATCTGATTCTCAGCAAAGCAATTTCCCATGTGCTGTGGTCCCCTCTACCCAAAAATGTAACTTAGTTTTTTCAAAGAAATGGAACAGAGCTGTTGGCTCTGAACTTGATCTTCTTTTGATACCTTTGAAATCCACCCTTGAGAATACAAGTCGATTTTGATCTCAATAAACGACATATTAAAAACTGTAGCGTCTGAATGTGTTTGTTCTTGACAGCCACTGATACTAAAAAGGGCCGGGATTTCCTTCCGATTGGCTGCACGAGTGTTTGGCTTTCAGTTGCTAAACCAAGATCCAATCAGTGCCTTCTGTTGCCCATGGAAACCTGTGGCTCTGTCTGCAAACCCTCCCTCTGTTCGTAACCACACACCTGTACGTGTGACTAGCACGGGTCTGGAGTTCCCTGCCGTTCACTGGCGAGGGGACAGTGCCCTTCTTGGTGTCACGTTTTCCTCTGGGCTTCCTGCCGGCCCGGACAGCCGTGCTCAGAAAACCCCAGGCACGCGAAGCCGGTGTGATGGCTGCGTGTGGGTGCAGACAGCTGGGGATTATTTCCAGACGTCTTCCATGTAAATCAGTGCAAGCCCGAGCTTAGACAACACGGCTGAACACGGGGAGCATTTTAATAAACGCCAAAAGGCAAGCAGTGCCCTGTCGCCGATGCAACTGTGGCCACTCCCCACACACAGTTCCTGCTCCCACGGATTAGGATGGCTCTGCCGCTTCCCAGCTTCCCATTTCCAGACAGTCCCTGGCGGGGACAGAGATGCAAATTTCCCCTGGAACCCTGACGGGTGACTCCGTCCCTGGGGAGTGGCTGCTGAGAGCTCCAGGAAGAGGGTGGCCGTGGGACGGGGACGGGACGCAGCCAGAGACACCACACTGTCGCCACTTAGAGATGTGCGCATGCCTAGGGCCGTGGGTCTTGCTACCCCTCTGCAGCGAGGGCATCAGCAACAACTGATGCTTCAACCAACGTGGGTCAAAAACGCACAGTGTAAGCCGGGCGCGGTGGTGCAGTCCTGTAATCCCAGCGCTCGGGAGGCTGAGGCAGGAGGATCGTTGCGAGTTCAAGACCAGCCTGAGCTACAAAGTGAGTTAAAATTAGCCTGAACTACATAGTGAGACCCTGTCTCAAAAAACATGCAGTGAAGGCTTTTCCTTTCATTAGTCCCGAGAGTTGGAGTGAACCAGCCGCTCACAGTGTTTACATTGCGCTAGCTGTCCTCAGTCATCTAGAGATGAGGCGAAGGATACGAGAGGAAAAGGGCAAGCGGGTGATGCGCAGATCTGTGCCGTTTTATACAGGGACTTAGACATCACCGTGGATTTAGGGACCTGGAGAGGCCCTGCAGCCAGTTTCTGGGGGCACCGAGCCTGGCTGGTGTCTTCAGCAGATGGCCACTTTCCGTGGCTCTTTCTTTCTCTCATTCTCTTTTTTTGTTTTGTTTTGTTTTTTGAGACAGGGTCTCACTATGTAATTCAGGCTGGCTTTGAAGTCACCATGTAGCCCACCTTGGCTTCTACCTGCCTCAGCCTCCTGAGTGCCGGAATTACAGGTGTGCACCTCTGCGTGCTGTTTATACAGGTCTTTCCGAGGTTTCCCAGTCCAGTGCCCAGAAATGTAGCCAATACGACCACACAGCTTCATAAAGTATAGCTGGGGAAACATTGCCCCAGATTAAAACAAAACTTCTACTAACTGAAAACTGGAGGTCTGTTGTAGGGTGTGCTAGTCGTGGTATAGAAAGTGTACACTAGGGAGGCTGAGGTAGGAGGAGCGTTGTGAGTTCGAGGCCGGCTTGGTTTACAACACGAGCTCAAGGCCGGCCTGAGCTACATAGTGCGACCCTGCCTCAAAAAACCAGGGCTGGGAGTTTGGCTCAGTGACTTAAGCGCCTGTCTGGCAGGCACGAGGTTGTGAGTTTGATCCCCAGTGCCACAAAAAAAAAAAAGAAAAGAAAAGAAAAAAAGAAAAAGAAAAGAAAAGAAAGTGTGCACTTCTGTGTGTGACACTTCTATTAAAAAATATCAGACGCATCACACATCACTGCCCTCAGAGCAAGACCTCATGGCTTCTTTAGTGGCCTCTGCTTACCCGCTGCCCCTGCCTTGCTGCGGGGCCACCTGCTGTCTCCCTGCAGCCCGGCACTGCCCTCCTCGAGCTGGGTAGCAGGCAGGGTAAGCCAAGGGCCACCCCCCAGGTTCCCAGTCTTGGGTGAGCAAGGCAGCCAGTTCAGGGCGACAGAGGGGACCTTCCTTCCCAGGGACCGGGGTGCCACCCTCCAGAGCGAGTGTGGACTGGGGTGAGCGGCTGGCCCCCGCATTGTAAACCATGGCAAAGGGCGCAGGGAGCAGGTCTTCAGATGATCCTGGGTGACTCCGGATGGCTTTGACGGCTTCACTGCGGTTTCATGGAAGACAGGTCACCCGGAGGCCAAGGACTCAATTCTCCCCGTGGAGATAACACGGAGGAATTGGAGTAAATATTCAACACATTCACCGCAGAGGACTGGGCTTAAATAACACACACCGACAGCCACGCGAACGGGGAGTTCCCGGAGAGAAGCCACCACACAGGGCTGCACCGTCACCCGGGGGCCCGTCACCCGGGGGCCCTTCTCCGGACGCAGCCCCAGGGCTGCCTGTGACAGTGTCTGCCCGGGAGTGGGGGCCCCTGAGGACATGATCTCCTGCCCACCACCCTTGGGTCTTCAGCCCCAACCAGTGATTCTCCAGCAGGGCGTTGCCAGCAAGGCCAGGTTCCCAAAGGTGGGGGAGAAGTCCCCAGGCACCACGGCAAACCCCGGGGTCAGCTTAGCTGTTTGCTTCGGCTCATACGTGTGTTGTTTGTGGTTGTGTTATGTTGTGTTTCACAGCCCTGGGGACTGAACCCAGGACCTTTACACAGAGCTATGTCTCCAGCCCTTTTTATGTTTTATTTTGAAACAGTCTCCCTAAATTGCCCAAGTTGGGCTCAAACTTATGATGTTCCTGCAGCAACCTCCAAGAGTGCTGGAATTATGGTAGGCCAGCTTGGGCTACGACGTGAGCGCAAGGCTGGCCTGAGCTACATAGTGCGACCCTGTCTCAGACTATAACTGGGAATTTGGCTCAGTGACTTAAGCGCCTGACTGGCAGGTGCAAGGTTGTGAGTTCAATCCCCGGTGCCACACACACACAAAAATTATCAAACTGCTTTCCCAAAGGGCTACACTGATTGTCCCTTGGCCAGGGGCTTGCAGTGTGAGCACCACCTTGCCAAACACTGGGGCAAGGCATTCAGAAAGTACATCCAGGGGCCCAGAGCAAGCGCCCCCCGCACCAACCAAACAAACGCGACAGTGAATTCAGAGACACACTGAAAAAACACCCAGCCTCTTCCAGCTGGCTTTCAACAGCACAGGTACAGAAGGTTCTGGAAACGCAAGCATGGTTTGACTTCAGTCTCTTTTGTAGTTCCCAGAAGACAGCAAGGACCCTGCAGCGTGAACTTATCCGGGAACTGGGTCTGTCTGCATCCACCTTGGGGAGGGGTCTGTGAATCCTCCACTGTGGCTGCTGCTCAGGTGTGGACAGTCAGGATGCCTGAAGGAGCAGGGAACAGCACGAGTGATCTGCAGCTCAGGGGAGGAGCTCCTGCCTGTGTGCACAAAGCCCCGGGTTCAATACCCAGCTCAGGCAGGAAAAAAAAATTATTTGCCAGGCGTGGTGACCACACCTGTCATCCCAGCACTCTGGGAGGCTGAGGCAAAAGGATCACAAGTTCACAATTTCAAATCCAGCCAGGGCAATTTAGTGACTCGGAGAGACCCTGTCTCAAAATCACAAGGGGCTGGGAGTGCAGCTCAGCATGAAGGCCGGGCTCAGTCCCAGGACTGCATTATTAAGTCTTCATTTCACCTGGAGCCCTGGAAACTTTAAAAGCCCTTTCTGCGCTCCAAGAGCCACCAAAATGTTTGCTTGCACGCTGCAAACCTGTGTGTGAGCCAGGGTCATTGCCACCTGGCAAATGATAGCCTTGCCAAACAAGCATGCTGAATGCAGGGCACTGTTGTGTCCTAACTCAGCTCTCTCTCTCTCTCTTTTTCTCTTTCTCTCTCTTTTTTTTTTTTTTTTTTTTTGAAACAGGGTCTTGCTACATAGTTCAGGCTGGACTTGAACTCACTATGTAGCCCAGGATGGTCTTGAACTCCCAGAGATCCCCCTGCCTCAGCCTCCCTAGTGCTGGAACTACAGATATGTACCACCACATGCTGCTTCTGTCCCCTCCTGAGCCGTTTTGAGTCAGTCGAGGTTCTGGGCACACAGCCGATGGCAGAAGGAGGCAGGACTGGCTGTGACGTCCTGCTACGCCAGCACCCATGGAGAGCTCAGTCCCAGGATGTGCCCCCACCCCACCCCACCCCAGGAAGCCGCACTGTCTCCACAGGGTCCTCTCTTTCTGCTCCAAGTAGGTGTCCTGATCTTCCTGCCCCCTCGGGGCCATGGCAGGACCACTGGTCAGGAGAGGAACTCTGCACAGCCCAAACACATCCCTTTGTCATGCTAGCGGGCGGGCGCCTTTCTGCCCCAGCCCAGTCACCACTTGTGCCCCACACAGTCACCACCTCACCCAGGGTCCCTGCTGGGACCGGAGGTGGCTTCCGCAGAGGTCTTTTCAGACACATGCAGAGGGCTTGACACCGAGTGGCGATTCTCAAAGCACTGTGGGCTGGGAGTGAGCATTTCTGTGTCAGATACAAAACAGTGGGTCTCCCCGGCCCCGGGGGAAGCAGGAGCAGAATCTCCGAAATGCGCCGGGCGGGCCCTCCTGCAATCCCAGCACTGTGAGGACTGCGAGTTCAAACCCAGCGGGGCAGCACAGTCAGATCCTGTTCTACATAGACAAACAAACCTGGGCGTGGTGGTGCACACCTGGAATCCTGGCACTGGGGAGGCTGAGGCAGGAGGACTGCCGGGCGTTTGAGGCCAGCCTGGGCTACACAGTCTGTTTTAAAAAGACAAACAAACTTGAAAATGGCCCAAGCATTCCTCCTTTTGCAAAGTGTTTTAATAGAGATAGAAAAGGATGAATGGGGGTGGAGTTTGACTGGCAGATCATTCATTTATTTATTTATTTATTTAGAGACAGGATCTCACTATTTTGCCCACACTGGCCTTGAACTTTTGGCAATCCTCCTGCCTCAGCCTCCTGAGTGCTGGGATTAGAGGTGTGCACCACCACGCCCTGCCGATTTGCAGGCTTTTGACAACTCTGAGGACAAAGATCTCAAACTTCAGGGTTCCTGAGTCTTTCACCCCTGCCCCACCCACCAGCAGGGCCGACCCTGAGGCTGCCCTGAGGGTCCGTCTGCATCCCCAACAGTCATACCACCAGGGAGGCTAAGGCCGGAGGGCACGGACACCCTCCACTCTCCACCCTTCCCTCTCTGCCTGCACCTGGGCGGCTTGAAGTAATCTGTACCAGGGCCAGGTGTGGTGGCACAGGCCTGTAATCCTGGCACTCAGGAGGCTGAGGCAGAATTGCTGTGAGGTAGAGGCCAGTCTAGGTTACCTAGTAAGACCCTGTATCAACAAAACCAAATACTCATAAAGAAATCCACACAAGAGCTGGGATTGTAGCTTAGTAACAGAACACTTCCCCAGCACTGAAAAAAAGCTGTGCACGGAAAACCAATTGTATCAAAAATCGGAAGGGTTGCAGGAGCCAGTACTGGGTCTTTTGGTGGCTGAGCTCTCCCTGCAAGGCACTGAACAAAAGGGGAGCGGAGCAGAGGCCCAAGCCTGGGGAAGGCGGGTAGTGCAGGGCCCCGCACAGGGGAATCAGACCAGAAGGACGGGTTCAGTGCGGGGTTGTGTTTTTGCCTGAGTGCCGGGGCAGACGAGTAGGAACTAGTGCACTGTGCACAAGCAAGAACCTCTCCTTCCCTAAAGTATCACTAAAACCCACATGGCCCAGACTCAATCCATATCGCAGGGACACTGGTCAGGGTGTGAGGTTGGCCGTCGGGGCAGGTTTCCCACTGAGGTCAGGTCCATGCCACCCTGGCTCTGGGGCCAGCACCACACTACAGAAGATTCCTGGGTAGAGACTGGCATACACCCGCTTATTTTCTAAAATATACTTTGCATTAAAGGGAGAATCAAGCTGGGCAAGGTGGCACACTCCTTTAATCCCAGCACTCGGGAGGCTGAGGTAGAAGGAGCGTTGTGAGTTCGAGGCCGGCTTGGGCTACAACGTCAGCACAAGGCTGGCCTGAGCTACATAGTGTGACCCTGCCTCAAAAAACCAGGGCCGGAAGTTTGGCTCAGTGGCTTAAGCACCTGTCTGGCAGGCATGAGGTTGTGAGTTTGATGCCCGGTGCCACAAAAATAAATAAATAAATAAATAAATAAATAAATAAATAAATGGAGAATCGGTTACCGAGGGTGGAGATTTTCCTGCCTCGACATAGGACAGAGAATCAGCGTCTCAGAAGCAATCATCTAAAGTGACAGTTTTCTCATCTACTACTTTTTTGCTTTTGATTAACTCCAAAATCTAGAGGCTCAGGGGTTGTGTGCTGTCGGTGATTTACCCAGTAGTCAGTATTAACTCTCTGGAAAGTGCTGAGCCTCTGAGAGGCCAGACTCCATACAACAAAAAGACAGTGACATTTTGAATTATAAAAAGATCCCCAAGCTCTGGTCTGTGGATGGACTCTATTTCCACCGACTTCACTACGGTAAATTTCCTCTGTAGCCAGGACCTAGAGCTCTCTCTGGATATTTTATATCCAAATTGAGATTTGAGATTCCAAAATTTCCTGGACAACGTAGATGGCATAGATTTTGTCTACTGTCTTAGTCTGTTTTACGTTACTATAACAAAACATCTGAAGCGGGTTGCTTTATGGTGAAAAGAGGTGTATTTGGCTCATAGTTCTGGGGGCCCAAGAACACGGTGCCAGTGTCTTGCTAGGTTCCTGGCCAGGCCTCCCGCTGGCCCAGCTCAGGGAGAAGGAGAGGTAAACACGTGCTGAGGAACAGATGTCTGCAGACCCAGGGGAGGCGCCAGGCTCACTTTATGCAGACCCATTCCTCCTGCAGTTCTACCTCATCAGACAACAGTGTGAGGATGCTTTGGATTGTACAAGAAGAAATGACCTGTAATAAACTCATACGGTAAGCTCCGTGCTATTATTATAGCAATTTCTCTGGACCCACCCATCTGTTGATTTGCAAATATGAGCGAAGTTATGTGTAACTATGTATCAAGTCAATTCCATAATGAAATGAAAGACATAAAAATGTTCTTTTGCTTTGTTCTGTTTTTTTGTTTGTACTGGGAATTGAACTCATGACCTCACACTTGCCAGGCAGGCACTGCACCACTGAGCTGAACCCCCAGCTGGTTTGTATGTTCTTTGAAAAACCAAAAACAAAACAAAAGTCCATGCTCCTGGCAACTGATCCAGTCCCATGAGACCAAACACTCACTCCCCCCAAAAAAGCATTCATTCTTCTCAAATGCTCCGCAGCTCTGAAGACTGTCACATTGGGTACACTGAGACCAGCCCTCCGCACAAGCTTGGCTGGAGACGGATCGTAGCGGCTTCCATTGGATTTCAGAAGAAGACGAGGAAGACCAGGCAGTGTGTCTCTGTGGGGCAGTGTGAGAAGCTGGGACAGTGAAGCTGAAGGTGCCGTGGAGACCCCAGGGAGCTGAGGAAGCCAGGGCCACAGAAGGTCTGAGGAAGGCTGCAAGCAGGGAGCGAAGTCAGCCCAAGAAAGACACCACGCACGCTGTCACCACCAGCAGTGCTATAGGGGCAGGGCCACTCCAGCCATTAGACTGCATCTCACCAGAGCTCACCCTGGTGCTAGGTGTGGAACCACAGAACTTAATGCTTGCCCCACTGGGTTTCAGTCTTGCTGTGGTCCCATTCTTTTCTATCCATCTGCTCCTTCCTTTTGGAATGGCAACGTTTCCCCTGTACCACTGTTTCTCGGCACTGTGTAACTCCTCTTTGATTTTTACAGGGTTCGCAGCTAACAGTTTGCCTTAAGTCTCAGAGGAGACTTTGGACTTGGACTTCTCAGCGATGCTGGAATTGTGAGGACTTTAGCAGCTCTTGGAGATGGCCTAAATGCGATTTGCACAAAGAGATGCACATGAGCCGGGCGTGGTGGCGCACACCTTTAATCCCAGCACTCGGGAGGCTGAGGTAGGAGGAGCGTTGTGAGTTCGAGGCCGGCTTGGGCTACAGCGTGAGCGCAAGGCCAGCCTGAGCTACATAGTGCGACCCTGCCTCAAAAAACCAGGGCTGGGAGTTTGGCTCAGTGGCTTAAGCACCTGCCCTGGCAGGTGCGAGGTTGTGAATGCAATCCCCGGTGCCGCAAAAAAAAAAAAAAAAAAAAAAGAGAGAGAGAGAGATGCACATGAATCTTTTAGGGAGCAGGGGTGGAGTGCTGTGGCTTACATCCAGAGGTCTCCCCAAAGCTTCACGAGGTCATAGGCAGGACCTCTGGAAGGTGATTGGTTCCGGGGCTTACAGCTGACTTGCTGTTAGGAGGTGGGACCTGGACTTGTCGCCCTTCCTGGTTCCTCTTTTGACTCCGCTTCGTGTCCACTATGACGGGGGCAGCTCCCCTCCGCCTCGCGCCTGCGCCATGCCGCCCGGACTGAGGCTACTGCAACATGAGCCAAAATAAACCCCTCCGCCTTTAAATTGCGGTGTCGCTGTGTCCCAGTGACAAGGAAAGTGACTAAGACACTTTCCCAGGGCGAAGGGGGAGACAGCTTCTTCTCGGTCAGGTCCCCGGAGCCAGGCTCAGGGTCCCCCTTCTGCAGCATGTGTCAGCTTCCGCTGCTCCGCACCCCTGGGCTCCCGTCTGCACCTTCGGCCAGCCTGGGTTTCAACTAATCACGGAAGGAAAACACTGAGAAAGCTGTGTCTGACCTGGGCACGCTGGCACACGCCTATCATCCCAGCTCTCTGAAAGGAGGATGAGGCAGGGTGATCACCAGTGTGAGCCAAGCCTGGGCAACTTAATGAGAAACCCCGTCTCAAGATTAAATAATGAATTAATGAATAAAGGGCTGGGTGCAGCTCAGTGCAAAGGCCCTGGGTTCAATCCCCATGACCAAAAATTGGTCAGCACTGAAGGTGCGTAGACTTTTCCTCAAGGACCATTAGCCCTGAAAGCAAAACAGACTCTCACACAGTATTTACACCACTCTCTGAGTTTTAGTAATCTAGAGATGACGTCAAGTGTAGAGGAAGATGTGTGCAGAGCGCATGCAGATGGTATACAATTGCGTAGGAGTGAGTTGAATTTTCATATCCAGAATTTTGCTTTCTGTGGAAGGTGGAGTCTTGAAACCAATTTCCCTCAAATGCTGAAGCATGAAACTATTTTGGATTAGAATCCCAAAGGCAAGCCGAGGGCTATTCAGGGTATTCGAGTTAGGTTCACTCAGAGGGAAAAGAAGCGAATCAGAGGTTCTGTGCGGTCAGCCCTTTGGGAACTAAGAACTGGTGCTGGGGTTGAGGTGGGGATCAGTTTGAAGCACCAACCTCGTATGCGCAAGGTTCAGGATTTGATTCCCAGCACTGGAAAAAAGAAACCACCAGTGTGACTCTGAACATCATAGGAATGACACCAGCGCTTGGAACTAACAGCAAAACCAAGCAGCTTAGTTAGCGAGATGAAGGCCACGTCATCCACAGGGAAGGTGGGGTCCTG
>RJWM01030929.1:0-23128 GCA_004363535.1 Dasyprocta punctata
ACTGAAGTGTCTCACTTCTCACAGTAGACACAAAAATCGTGCAACATGAAGAGTGTGCTTGAATAACATGTAAGAGGAGCTCCCGCCGTGGTGAATCAGGACTTGTCCTAGGCACGTGGGAGTAGTTCACATTGGGAAACTGTGCTTCTCACTCGGTCATCAGTTTACTAATGACAGATCTGGCCAGCTGGCCAATTTATTTTCTAAGGCCTTCTATGTGCTAAGCACTGTGCGGGGATAGTCAGGGACAGGGCTGTCCTGGGGGGCCGCCAGAAAGACAGGAGACGCAGGCCATCCCACTTGGTCGGGGACCCTGCAGCTGAGAGCCGCAGGCAGAGGCCACGCCGAGACCACGCCGAGACCGAGCTGTGAGCCATAAGGGCAGTGGTGCCACAGGGGCGAGCAGCAGAGGGCACGGCTGCCGCTGTAGAAGCCAAGGGAAGGGGCCCTGCACCCGCTGCTGCAGAGCTAGCCCCTCGGCGGGCAGTTCTGAGCCCTGCGTTTCAGGTGTGTAATGCCGGTGGGACAGGCGCTGGGACCCCGGGCGCGGGGGTGAGGGCGGCGCGGGAACCTGGGTGCTTGGTGGGAGCAGCGGAGTGACCACCGTGCAGATGTTTGAATGTCGGATGTCACCGAAAGGCCCAGGAGTCACAGTCTTGGGCCCCAAGGTCCCTGCCCTGTCTGTGGCCCTGAGATGTGACCGCAGCGAGCAGCCTCACCAGAGCCGGAGTCCACGGGGCTGCCTGAGTTTGAGCAGCCGGGCAGACCTTCCCTGCTTATCAAGTTAGCGCCTCAGGTATTTCGTTACGGTGATGCAAAGCTGCCGGGGACCGCAGGAAAGGCTGGCCCAGGGAAGGCCTGGCGTGACCCAAGGGGAGGTGACCAGGGCAAGGTCAGGGGGTCGGAGCCCCGCAGGGAGACCTGCAGCCTGAGGTGACGGGTGGGGAGCTGGCTGGATGGGGGCCGCGGAGAAGAGGAGCCCAGGCCCCGCCGAGATGACAAGGCAGACGGCAGAACAAGGGCTGGCTGGCTCCCGCAGCAGCTGCAAGGAGCTCGTTTCAAGTGACAGATGGTTGCATGACAACCAAAATTTTAAGTGAAGTTGGAAAAAGAAGCACATTTACCTAAAAAATGTTCCACGCAGCTGATTCTCTGGATGTGAATAGATGTTTACATGGGAAATAGAGGGGTCCAGTGATGCTGTAAAGCAAAGGGAAAGGGTGTCCCCGAGGGTGGTGCCCGGCGCCTCTCTGGTGACTGCCCCCACGGGGCCCGAGCCCGCTTCTCCTTGGTCCCTTGTCCTCGGCAGGGAATCCTGCGGAGCGTGCTTTGAGGGGGGCTGTCTGGGAGCCATCATGGCAAAACTGGAGTCTGGGAAACTACTGTGGTCCTGGAAACCCGGGCGGACTTATGCATCAGGAAACTAATATCGGGGAAGGGCAGACAAAATTGCAATTGTTTGCCCCTGCAGATCTGCCAGGAAAACGCAAAAGAACGCATTGTGAAATGTGTGGAGTTAATGAAGAAGTATGTCGTCAGGTCACTTCAGCACGGGGACGGATTCTGAGAGGGGAACAGTAGACGATCTTCCTGCCGTCATGGCCAGGATGCACTGGGCGTCGCAGTCCGTGGGACAGCGCCGCGTGGTCCGTCACTGGCCGTGGCATCAGCGCGTGGAGCGTGAGCAGATAAGAGAGTTACAGAAGAGTCAGTGACTCGGGTTTGAACCAGCACAGCCTAGTAACTTGTATAACAGACAGAGGAAAATTTCCCGCATGATAGTAACCCAAAATACAAAACGCCTGGCAGCACGCTGGGAAGACAGTACAGGGACTACAGGAAGAAAATTTCACATTTTTACTGGCAGGAGAAAGTGAAAATAAATGAAGAAATACATGCTACTCTTCCTGGGGAGACTGGATATAGAAGAAATGTTGGTTTTTCCCAGATGAAGAATTGAAAATCTGATGAAACGATTCTAAGGTTTACTTAAAAACAGTGGAGAAGGGCTGAGAAACCCTTTAAAGCTCCACAGATGAAAAGAGAATTACTCCAAACACCATGTAATATAAAACTAATTAAAATAATACTGCATTTGCATAAGCATGAACAGGTCAGTTTAATAAAATATCCGAAATTCTCCTCCTGTAGATAATTTAACTTTTGATAAAAACAGGATGATTATTAAACATTACAAATAAGTATAAAATAAATTTGATAAACAGTTTACTAACTTATTATATAGTAAATATAAGCCAACACAGCGTTCAGCTATTTAAGTCACACAAGTCAAGAAGAAAATAATGATTGCCAAGAGCTTTCTAAGCATAAATTCCGTAGAAGGAATTGTAAAGAGGAAGACAGGCATTTTTGGATACTTAAAATACGAAACTTCTTTCACTACACACAAATGAAAGGCAGATAATAAACAGGGAAACCATTTGCAGTGTGACAAAGATGTCCTAACATGTGAAGGATTATTATAAATCATCAGGGAAACAAAATTGGCAAAAGACATAAATAGTTAATAGGAGAAAAGTACAGATGACTGAAAGAAAACATATGTTAAAATATCTAACTTTACTAATAAATATAAGAATGTGCCACTTTAAAATGCCAGCCCTGCAGGAATAAGAAGGGGCGGGTATCCTCTGCTGGTCTGGATGAGTGGATGGCTCAGCCTCGCGGCTGAGTGTAGACGCGTAGCCTTGCTCCTGCGGGAGGAAATGTGACCGCGTCTGCCATCCGCTCTGGGAAGTTCCTGATGCTTCACACCTGGGCGTTCATTTCTAAGTCTCTCTCCCGAAGCAGTTTTCATAGCTGTGGACACAGCTTTAGGGACGAGGCAATTGTCGTGTTCTTATTTCTAAATGCAGGAAACATGAATTAAGTGATATTTTCTGATAGCGGAAGTCTAGTTAAGCGAATCATGATGTCTCTTAGTAGAAAGAAAATTTGGCTGCTGGTAGATCACATTTTCAAAGCATGTCCAGTGACGTCAGGAGATGGTCACAGCATAAAGTTAAGTGTGCTGTTTGTTTATTTATTTGTTTGAAAAGCTGGATATCGGTTGGCAGTGTGATCTCAGTTTTGTGTGCGCGTGTGTATGCAGGAGAGACAGGAAAGAGTGCGCCAGTCGTCAGCGGTATTTACTGCAGGCCATAGGCTAAGGAATTGTTATTTTCTTTTTGTATTTTACTGAATTTTCTTAATTATTATGATAGGCATGGTTTTTACAAATGAAAGAGTGCATTTTTAATTCATTAAAAGCTAGTTCACATTAAAAAAAATCCTTCAAGCATCAGGAGACCCGGCAATGCTGCTGACCTGGACCCCAGCCCTGGGTGGCGTCTCTGCTGGTCCCACTCCCGTGTCCCCGCGGGGCTCTGTCCTGCCCCACACTTGATACCAGATCTAAACGAAGACAGAGAAGGGAGCTGGCGCTCCCCCGGCTCCCCGTGTCTGGAGGAGGACTGGGGAGGCCTGCGCGTTCTGCTCGTTAACAGTCCTGGGTGTGTGTCAGCCGGTGCTTACTAGAGAAATCGGTTTAATGCAAGATATACAGACTTACCAGAATTTACCAGACTGGCTCACGATGGCACCCGCGGAGTCGGGCGTGGAAGGGCGAGAGGGTCTGTCTGCCCGCTGGGGACCGGGGGACTCAGTCCCGGGCCTGGAGCTCTCTGGCATCGTGTCCCATGCCTGCCCCTTGGGAGGTGCATGGTCTCCGAGAGAAGCCGGGAGGCGACACCCAGGGCGAAGGTGCAGACGGGAGGTCCCCTGAGAAAACAGAAGCCGGTCTTCTCCCTCCTCGCTGCCCTTTTATGCCATTCTGGTGACAGTCCTCCCGTGGCTGTGTCTCCCACACCACACTACGCTGCTTCAATTTCGCTGGGCATTTCTTATCAAGTTGACGCGACCAGTTAACTGTCAGGGTATGGACGAGGGGGCTGTCAGTGAGCTTTCCACCGCTGTAACAAAAGACCTGAGGTAAACACCTCACAAGGCGGAAAGGTTTGTTTTGCCTCAGTTTCAGAGATCTTACCGCATGGTCCCTTGGCTCTTGTTGCTTTGGGTGGTCAGAGACCAGCACATCACGGCATGAGTGCAGGGCGGAGGACACTGCTCTGTCCTGGCTGGAGAAGCAGAGGAGCCAGGAAGGGGCGGAGTCTCTGTCCTCAAAGGGTGAAGGGCTCACCCATCACCTGACTTCCCTCCGCCTGGCCCCAGGTCCTGCGGTTTCAGCACCTCCCTTTCCCACCTTGACATCCTGGGACCCACGCCTGCAGCACGTGGGCCTTTGAGAACATTCCAGATCCCAACATGAGCAGGAAGCACGGTACTTGGCTGTGAACTCAGCGGCTTAAACCCACACAGCCTGAGAAGCAGCATGGTGGGGAGGAGAGACCACTCACCCCCGGGGCCACGGATGGGGAGAGGGTGCAGCCCAGCCCCGGAGGCACCTCGCAGGGAAGGCCTCGCGCTGCCCTCCGCAGACCCACTGCTCCGCAGAGCGCCTTTCAGATGAGTTATCAGAAAAGGCAAACGTGACAAAGCACAGGACAGACAAAGAAACCCGACCCTGCTTTTTTATGATTAGATGCCATAAATTTCACTCCATCCAGGGGCCGGCAAACATGTCTGACTCCGTGATTAGCTCATGTGGATGGGGTCTGGATGCCTGTCACGGGCTCAGCTGCGCATAACTGTGCTCCTGCATTCTGGTCCCAGGCCCCCAAGGTCAGCCTCGGCCCCAGCCTGGGCATCCTGGGATCCCGGAATAGTTCGGGGGTCCACTGAGGTCACAGGGCAGGCGACGAGACGGCCTGAGTGCTACTGAGGAAGGAGACTCGGTGGGGCGGGCATGGGGGCAGGTGCCGTCCAGCTGAGCTCTGGGGCAGGGGCTACAGGCACCCAGCGGGCTCCGCCTGGCCTCCTGGAGGAGCATGGCAAGCATGCCGTCCTCACAGAGCTCCGGGGACAGAGTGGCCCAGGCGAGGGCCCTGCAGGGGCCTCCGTTTCCTGTTGAGGCTCCCGTCCCAGGGATCCACGAGGCATGACAAAACCACAGCCGTGCAGCCAGGAGCCGGCAGCTGTGTCCCTCGGGGCCAGGGTGGCCCGGGCAGGGCGCTGCGAGGCCGTGAGCTAGTCCGGGGCAGAGAGTGGCCCGCACGTGCACCAGCCTCTGCGTTCTTTCTTAATTGGGACGAAAATAGACCGGCTCCACCTTCCGCCCCCTCCCCCCTTGCCTGTCCCCAGGCCCGGCTCTGGCAGGGATGAAATTGGTGGCACCTGTATGAGTGACATGTTGTTTGTCTTCTGGCTTACGAGAAGCCCCTGAGTTATCTCAAGTTTTTCCTAAAACAACATTTTTCTCCAATTCTTAAACAACAACAACAAAAACCAGCAGCAGAAAAGAGATGATCTTATTTCACACACGGTGCCATCAGCCCGGAGCACAGCATCCGACACACTCCAGGGTTGCATAGCAACTGGCTTTTCAGCCGATTCCGAGAGAAGGCACCGCACCGCTACTCAGCTGGTCTCATTTTAAATATTTCCTAGGATGATGAAAAGCAAAGCAGACGAGAATCAGAGACTTGGGGACAATCGGAGAAAGACATAAGGTGTCTGGCTGGGAAAGGCCAGGTCCAGACAGAAGGAACGCTTGTCGGGTTTTCAGTGTGCCAGGCGAAAGGTCAGACAGCCTGCCCGAGTCCTGGCGGCCTGAGCATGGCCAGCGTCTGGCACCTTGAGTGAGGCCATGCTGCGTGCGCTGTGCGGGTCCCCAGCAGCATGGGGGGCAAGGCCAGAGAGAGGGCGTCTGGAGAGGCGCGAAGGGACCAGGGAGGGCAACACGCGTGCTCCTGCCGCAGGCCCCTGAGCACCCTGGGGTCCCGGCTCCACCCTGAAAGGCACAAGACCAGATCTGGCGCAGGTCACTCCAGACGGGGACAGCCCTGGGTCCCGGGAAGGACCAGGGGCTCTGGAGCCAGGCAGGGCCCTAGGGTGCAGGCAGGTGTGTGTACCCGCCCAGGGCGGGCGAGAGCTTTACCCCTGGAAGCATGGGCTGGGCTGGCACTGCCGCAGGCTCCAGCCAAGGGGGGGCCACTGTCCACTCGGGGATGAGCCCCTGGCTCCTGGCAGGTGGAGCCCAGCGATGTGCTGACCTCAGGCCCTTGCACGCCCGGGTGCAGCCAGCGTCCTGTTCACCCAAACCGGTCCCCACCCCGCAGCACCCTTGGGGCCCAGCATCTGGAGCGGCCTTGGGTACAGTGGAAGCAGCCGTGCCGGGGCGGGACCCTCGGGGTCGGGCCGTCTCGGTGACCACGGTCCCCTGCGGACAGGCTCGGGCTGCCCCGGGACCGGGTTTGGGCCTGGAGCCCCCCAGACCGCCGGTTCTGGTTCCAGTCCCGGTTGTGGGGCGGCCCGAGCCCAGGCTGCCGGTCTCGCTTTCTTGTCCCCTTGACTGAAAGAGGGCAGAACGTGGATAGTGCAGCGTATCCCAGCGCAAACGGTGGCCACGCTCGGAGCAGAGCTTCCCGTGCAGGCCCCGGCGGTTCCTCCGCCCGCGCCCGGAGCCGCTGCAGCAGCGCCACCTGGTGGCCGCCGCGGGCTGGAACACGGGCACAGGCTCGCCGGGCCCTTGCGCCTCTTCCTGGGGAGTCAGGATGGCGGTCCTACCTGTGAGGGCGGCTGTGAAGTTCACAGATGCATGCGCGAAGCTGAGTCTGACAGGGGTGTGGAGTCGCCCCCGCGACCTGCGACTGCGCCCCGCGTGGCGGGTCAGCTCTGGGGCCTGGGAACAATGCCACCTCCCCTCCCTGCAGGCGTTCTGCCTTGCGTTTCCCTCCTAACCCAGCCAGGCTGTCCAGTGTGCGTTCACTCGTTCATTCCTTCTGTGCTGAACATGAGCCCCAGCAAGGGTGGCTCAGAGCAGGAGTGCGTGTGGGTCTTGGGGTGGACACTGCCCGCTTACCTGCCCAAGACCCGCAGACTCCTCCCTGCCTCCAAGGGCCCCTCAGGGTGCGTGAGGCTGTGGACGAGCTGTGCTCCTCCAGCTCTGGGGCTGGGGAGCCTACAGAGCCATCCTGGCCACCCCGGGGTGAGGGACCAGGCCCTCAGACCTCCGAGCCCCATCCCCGGGCCCCAGAGGCCCTCGCTCCCTTGGGACAAGGGCTCTGCAGCACCTCCCCGCCCCACCCACTGTCAGCACCACTGCCCCTGCCTCAGCCTCTGGAGAGGGCTGTGCGTCCGTGGGGTCTGCAGTGGGCTCTCCTGTCGCCCCCACCGAGCCTGAGGTGCTGCTTCGAGGAGCACATTGCCATGGGCTCACTCTGTCCCCACAGAAGCATTGCTGAGAACGGGGTGTTGCACAGAGACTCCCGAGAAGCCAGTGCAGAGGTGAGCGGGCAGCAGGGGTCAGGCCCCTTCGGGGAGGGAGGAAGCCATGTGCTGGTAGTGCGTAGTAGTGAGCCTTTTCCCCAGTGGAATCAGGTCGCTCTCTCTGCCCCTCTGGTTCCTTACTGCTTTGGGAGGAGACGAGTGTGAGAAATTCTTCGGTCTCCCCTTGTCCATTGTTCCACTTCCCACTTTCTCAGTCACCCATGATCAGCCACAGTCTGAAAATATAGATGGAAAACTCCAGAAACAAATAGCTCTTGAGTTTTAAATGCAAGCTGCTCAGAGAAGTGCAGTGAGATCTGTCGCTGTCATCACACTGCGCCCCACCTGGGAACTGAGGCGATGCTTCGTGCAGGATCTCCACGTGGTATGTGCTACCCTCCAGTTAGGAACTCCATAGCTGTCTCAGGTGTCACCTGAACTGCCGTGGTATGAGTGCTTATATTCCATTAACCCTCATTTTACTTAACAATAGTCCTAAAGTGCAGGATTAGTAATGCTGGGGCAACTTGAATATGCCAAATAGAAGCCATTGTGTTCCCATGAAATGGAAAGGTGAAGGTCCACTGCAGGTGTAGGTGTGTAGGAGGAGACGTAGGCTGTCTATGGTTTCCTCAGGGGTCCTGGGATGTGAGCAGGGACCCCTGTGGGTGCATCCCCTCCTCACTTGTGGGAAGGTGCAGTCCTGGTGCTGTGACCTGTGGCGGGGGGCCGGGTGGTGGAGGGTTGGGTGGAGGTTGGGTCACTGCACGGTTCCCTTGAGGACCACGGGAGGACCATGGGAAGCTGCCAGACGTCAGGACCGTCTGCTCTTCCCTGGCCAGCAGCAGGGAGACCCCGAGAGATGCGAGGCCCCTGCGCTTCCAGGAGCCAGCTGCAGTCAGACCTCCTTCCTGGGACCCAGACCTGCCAACCCCACCCCATGCCTGGGCAGCTGTGCCTGGGACAGGTCCTTAGGACGAGGGGCACCAGTAGGAAGGCCACTAGTGGTCCTCGCAAAGTGGAAAGAGTAGGTTGAGGGAAGGTGAGGGCCATGAGGGTGCTTTGGGGGTGCCGGGCACAAGGCCAGTGGCCGGTCACAGCCTCTCAAATGCTCCAGACCCGGTGAGACCAGGACCCTGCTCCATGGTGTCCACTTGAGACGGCCGGACCTTGGAAGGCTTGGGGGCGGGCGGAGGGGAGGCGGAAGGTACGGCTGGCCTCCATCTCTGGCTCTGCCCCCGCGCTCCACCCAGGCCTGAGGTCTGCGCTGAGCACGCACAGGCCCCAGGAGGTGCTGCGTAGCGACTTCACGAGGTGTTTGTTTTGTGGGAGAGATGAGCAACCTAGAGCTGATGTGGAGCCCAGGAGAGGAGAGATGCTGTGCACGTGCTGTATCGCTTCACGGAAAGGATTCGAACATGCTGCACTCCACAGGCACCGAGTGACGACCCACACCGTGTCACTCAGACGCCTGAACCCTGACCCTCACCCTTCCTCAGCCTCTTGGGGTGCCCCACATTCCGCATCTTGCCATGTGCAGCACACAGTCACTGTTTTCAAAGTCCCACCTGCCCGGGGCTCCCCTCTAAGGCGGCTCCTCCTGTCTGGGGCCAAGTCCTCCCGTCCTCCTCTCCGCCCTCCCCTGGGCATCACCCTGAACCCCAAAGCTAGGAGGCGGATTCTGGACTAACCGTTTCAGCAGCACAAACTGCTCCAGGGCTGGGGAACTCGAGTGGCGTCTGCCTTCTTGGAACGGGTGAGGAACAAAACAAGGCCAGAACAAATCAATATTTCAGTGAATTGTCCTGCTGCAGCAGCAAGGTCACTTTGGTGGCCAAGTGGGGCTGAGACTCTGGCTGACCCCGGGAGCATCTGGAAGGAGCCGCTGACTGACACCATGCCCAGGCTGGCGGAGCGGAGGGAGGCTCCACCCCTGCTCTGCAGGAGCCCTGGGAGGGGCGCTTTCCTCCAAGCCGCCCTTCCTGTTAGCGGGTCTTTGTAAAACATGGTTTTGACGAGTGCCTGAGATGTCTGGGCTCGCACCCCTGGCCCAGCTGCGGGCTGCCGAACGAGGACTCCGCTGCCTCCAGCTGGGCCTCGCTTCCCGGGTTGCCCCGGTCCTCACCACTCCTCATCGCCCCTGCTTTCTTTCTGTCGTTGTCAGGAAATAGTGCCCCTCAGCCCATCCCTCTGTGACCCGCAGACCCGTTGCTCTGGTTTACACCGCCTGTCTTGCCCATGCAGGACATGGGTCACGGTGTTCTCCCGGCCCTCCCTGGAACGGAGGTTCTGTCCGTGCGGCCTTGGCATTTAGCCTGGGTAAGACATGTCCAGTGCTGACCCGTTTATTTGGGCCTAGACCTATGGTCTTAAACCCAGTGTCACATGGCCAGGCATGTGGGCCACACCCTAGGGTGCGGTCAGCTCGCTCCTGAGGATCTATGTTGGTGCACACACGGGCCCTGCCGTGGGCGGGAGGAAGGACGGGCTTTGATTTGCTCCTGCCTGTGAGCTGTGACCTCTCGAGGGCGCCTGGAGGTGGATACCACCTGGCAGGGTCGCAGGGTCCAGCTTGGATCTGATGCGCACCACCTGCTCCCTTCCTGGGCTCCTCCTGCGCCAACCAGGCTGGCCACGGTTAGGCTGCGGGAGCAACAAAGTCCCCCATCCCCGCGGCTTTGAACAGTAAAGATTTCTTTCCTGCTCGCTCTGTGTCTGTGCTGGGAGTCTAGGGTACTGGTCACATTGTCGCGCAGGCCCGAATGACAGAGCAGCACGAGCTCCACGTTGCTGGGTCACCTGCGGAGAGGAGAGATATCTGCAGGGCTCCATGGGCCAGAAATGGCCCAGCCAAGGAGACCGGCGCTGCTTTTGCTCACAGCTCGTCGTCCAGAGCTGCCGATGCTGCTCCCCAGCCTCCTCCAGCCTCCCGAGCTGTCCGTCTCGGTGTCACACCAGGCCCGGTCGCAGGTCTCTGGTTTGTGACTCACTTGGTTAGGACTCGCTGCCATCCTGTCACAGAGTGTAACCTCATTTCCCGGGCGCAGGAGCCGGAGACAGAGTCTCCAAGTTGGCTGTGTGCTTAGGAGTTGGGAACTGGTCTGCATCGCGTGAGTCCCGGCCGTGGCTGACGCGGGACCGGCTGTGTCCTCCCTTCCTCGGCCTCATTCCTCTTCTGGAACTGCCTGGCTCACTGACGGTTCCCTGCCTCTACCCTTGGCTACTTACGCATCTTTGGTTCTCCTATGTGCGAGAGAAAAAAAGAGAGAAAAAAACAGAAAGCAAAGAGGCCTTTATTGCAGGCGGGGGAGGGCTGCCTAAGAGAGGCAAGCGCTCTGGAAGGTTGGGGGAAAAACCGCGGGCTTTATTTGAAATTTGACAGGGGGCGGGGTTAAAGGGGCGGGCGAAAGACGTGATGACAGCTGATTGGAGGAGCCTTGGCGCGTGCGTGAAGAGCAGGAGGTGTGACCGCAGGGAGGCGCTGTCCAGCGCCATGCTAGCTCGCGTATGGGGGAAAACCTGGCATTGCACACAAGGAGAAGCTTGTGGCTGTCCAGTCCCTCCTCTGTCCGAGGGGGGCTGGCTCCAGGACCCCAGGGACGCCCAAGTCCCTTACGTAAAATGGCGTCGTATTTGCATATAACCTGTGCCCATCCCTGTGCTTCACAGCATCTCTAGCTGACTTACAGTACCTGCTGCAGTGTAAGCACTGTGCCGCGTTATTTAGAGAACAACAGAAGGTGTGTGCATGTTCCGTCCAGGGGCTGCGTTTTCCCAGACACTGTCAGCTGGAGGTTGGTTGCTCTGGTTTAGAGTGGAGCGAGCTGTGTGCTGTGGATACATTTGGGCAAGAGAAGCGGCAGGAGCCTCCTACGGCTGTGCCCCGAGCGTGCGCCTCTACTTTATAAACGCCTGTGTTCCAGAAGAGCAAAAATGTGCCCGGGACTCTTGCGGGGTCTCAGCTCTGTGGAAGGGAGTTTCTCCAGAGGTGGGAGTGTGTAGTGGGAGCAAAACCCAAACGCCTACTCTGAGGGTCTTGAGAGGGAAAGAGTGGGCCGTCACAGGACCCCTGCTTCGGGGTGAGTGGTGCACGTCTTGTTGGGGGAGGCGCTTTAGGGTGCTGGGTGAACACAGTTTGGCTTTAGCTCCCCTGGGCTCAGATCGGATCTCTTCCACTTCCCAGGCACATGAGTTGGGGACGCAGCTTCTCTGCACGTGCGGGGTGGCACATGCCAATGCCAGGGTGCGGAGCGGGGCTGTCAGTCACTGCCAACCTTGGCTGCCGAGTGCGTGCCAGGATACGCAGCGGGATGTGGTCGTGTCAGTGGCTCCCCTCCATGGTTCCTGAGTAAACGCTCTGCTTTCACTGCCTCTCTTCACACAGCTCCTCTAGAGCAGTTGCGTTTTCTTTCCCTCTCCGCTGTTTGGTCAGTACCGTCCAGTGGGAAGACATGAGGCTATCTCCCCTTCTTCTAGGGCACACGCCCTGTTGGGATTTCCATCCCTCCTGCCCCGGACCCCTCAGCTCTTTGGGTGAGCTCCGCGTGCGTTCACCTGCTGTCCGGAGCTCACACGGGCTAAGTCCCTAGTAGAATGCAGGGACTCATGGAAATGGGGTGGGTGAATGGATTGAATGGAGGAAGCCTTTGATGACCCCAGAGCTTTGCCTGCAAACTACGCAGTGACTTTGTGTGGAAACTCCCGCAGGTGAATGGAGCCGAGTGAAAGGCAGGTCCAAGAGTGACTGAGAAGGGCCTGGTGTCACCTGGACCACACCCCAGTGTCAGCACAACAGCTGGCTCACCCCCATAGTTAACAGCACGACCCCCCTCTCCCGTCATGCCCCTGCAGTCCATGAGCCTCATCGAGATCGGGAACCCCTCCCAGAGCCTGGAGAACGTCTGCCGCTGGGCCTACCTGCAGCAGAAGCCGGACACAGGCCACGACGAGTACCACGACCACGCCATCTTCCTCACGCGGCAGGACTTTGGGCCCTCAGGCATGCAAGGTGAGCCCCACCTTGCCGGCGCGGGGCCGTGCTGGGAGAGAGTGTCCGGGCAGGCGTGGCTGGGGCCGCCCGCGCTGGGCGAGGGTTTCAGTCATTGATAATGACCTCCCGGCTCTGGAAACCGCTGGGGGGTCAGTGAAGCTGCATGCCTGGGCCCCAGGGAGATCAGAGGTGACCAGAGAGAGAGGGACTGGGCCCGGGAGCCCAGAGGCTGCACAGCTTCTGAGGACGGGTTTCAGAGGTGTTCACTCCCCTGGTTCCCAAAACAAATCTGAATCAGTTGCCAGCCTTCAAAAACTTAGGAATTTTTTTTTTTTTTGTACCAGTGTTCAAACTCATGACCTCACATTTGCCAGGCAGGCACTTACGCTGCTAAGCTAAACCCCTGGCCCAAACTTAGGGATTTTCATATAAAGATTCAAACTACATAAATGAGAGAGAGAGAGAGAACACTATACCAAACTAGTAGAGAATATACACTGCTTATGATGCATGTGAAAATATACCAAAACAGCCCATTGGACTGCAAGGAAATCGCAACAAAATGTAAAAGATCAAACTCCTGCAGAGTCTATTCCCTGACCACACTGAAGAAGAATGGTGAGAAATCCTAAATGTCTGGAAACTAAGTGGTATACTTATAAATAATCCATGAGTCAAACAAGAAATAGCAATAAAAATTAGACTATATTTTTAACTGAATGGTGATGATATGACATATCAAAACTCATAGATAAGCTAATGTAATGGTTAGTTTGATATAGCTTTTATGTAATTATTAGGAAAATGACTGAAAATCAATTTATGTATATATCTCAGAAATTTGACAAAGGGCATCAAATTAAACCCAACAGAAGTAGGAAGAAGGATATTATAAGCATAAGACCAGAATTATTGAAATAGAAAACAATTGTAATAGAGAAAATCAATAGAACTAAATTTTGATTCTTCAAAAAACAAAGTTTGAAATTGAAAAAACCCCTAGCAATGCTAATTTTAAAAAAGAAAGTGCAAATCACTATGCACCCTATAGAATTTTTAAAGATAGTAAGGAAGGTATATTGAACAGCTTTACGTCAGTAAAACATAAAATCCGAGAAAATAATAGTGTTACATCTATTAAAGAAATTAAATTTGTAATTAAAAGCCTACTTTAAATTTCAAGATTTAATAGCTTGCCTAGATAATTCTTTGCAGTGGTTAAGGAATAATAATAACAATCATACATAAACTTCTAGAGAATGGAAACAGTTTCCAACTAATTTTATGAAACCTACATAAGTTTGAGAGCAAAATTCAAGAAGGAAATTACAAGGAAAAACCATAAAGGCCAGTATCACTTACATATAAATACAAAATCTCAAGCAAAATATTAGCAAATCTAGTCTGGAGCTAGATTTTTTAAAAGGTGCTGTATCATAATGAATTTAGTTTATTCTAGGAATGCAAAGTTGGTTTGATATTTGAGTCATTGTAATTCATCACATTAACAGAATAAGGGAAAATATTATATGGGCATCTCAGCTCATCCAGAAAAAGGTTTTAACTGAAATTGAGATCCATACACAAATAAGTGTTCTATGGAACTAGAAATAGAAGAAAACTATCTTAATATGGCAAAGGACAGTTGTGGAGCGCCTACAGCAAGCACCATGTATGATGGTGAAGTGTGGGAAGTGTTTCTTTTAGAATGAGAATGGGCCACGTGTGCCTGCCGAAACCACTTCCATTCAGCATTGTGGTGAGGTCCTCACCAGTGAAACACAGCAAGAAAAAGAAATGCAAATGTAAGGATCAGATGGGAAAAAAAATCAAACCCCTCGTTTGAAGGTGGTATATTTGCATACACAGAAAATTCTGGAGAAGCAGTGAATGGATTATGAGAATTATTAATTAACGTGATCGTGGTTGCTGGAGATGTCGATTACAGAAATCAAGTGAATATTAGAACCAAATTGATTCTGATATTTATAGAGAAATGCAACTAGCTAAGAATAACCAAGAGCAAGAAGAGCTAGATATGTAAAATTTATAAAAATACAAGAGAGCACAATTTTGATGTGAGGATTGGTACATCACTGAACAGAATACAGAGTGGAGAATTGAACCTAAGCATGTTTGGACACTTGGTTTATTTCAGTGGTGACACTTCAGAGTAGAGGGCAAACACAAACCTTTGAAGAAATGATAGCATCAATTGAATATCCAAACTGGGAATATCCAAACTGGGAATATCCAAACTGCTTTATGCTTTATACAGACATCATCTCACAAGAATTTCAGGCCTAAATGTGCAAGGCGAAGTGAAACTTCTGAGCGTCACTGATCTGAGATCCAAAATCTGAAACTTTGTGAATGCTGATCTGACACCACAAGGAGAAGACTGCGCACGGAATCCCAGGAGGGGCGGCAAAGCGGGGCCGCCGTGTGAAGGTGTGAAGCGGCCTCCAGGCAGCGCGTGTGCAGCGCCCGGGAAACGCAGATGCGTTGTACGCTTTGCCTTGGGTCTCATCCCCGAGGTGTCTCATTATGTTTATGAAAATGTGCGAAGCCTTTGAAAAACCTGAAATCCACAAGTTCTGGGCCCAGAAATTTTGGATAAGGGGTTCTCAATCCATGTAGGAGAATATCTCTACATTCTTGGAATGTAGAGAACTTTTCTTTAAAAAGAAATGAAAAGCACTAATTCAATGGAAAAGATTGGTAGTGCCACATTAAGATTAAAAACTTCTGTTCATTAAAGGCACTATTAATCTGTGCAAGTTACATTCATGATACATATAACTAAAGACTGGTGAAACACTCCTGTGGGTCAGTAGTAATAATAAAAAAGAATCCAGTAGAACGATGGGCAAGGGACCTTGTCAGGCCATGAGTGACGGATCTGTGCAGGGTTCAGCCTCAGAGGCCTTGGAGAAACGCAGCTGTCCCAGGGACACCGGGAGAGCGGCCGGGAGGCCACAGCTGCCCTGCTGCCCCCGGTGCTCCGAGCAGGACCCAGAGACGACTCACACGCAGCGACGCAGCCTTCGTTCTCAAATGCAGAAGGACAGCCACTGAGTACCGGCCATTGAAGAACAAAAAACTGATAGCAGGAAAAAGAGGGCCAAGGTGGGAAATCAACAGACATCTTACAACGGACTCCAGAGAAAATGGAGCAAATTTGCAGGATGGAGAAAAAAAGCATTTTATAAAGTAGTGCTCCCAGAGTTCGGGAAACTACATTCTCGAACCCAGGATGGGGTGCTATGAACCACTGGAGAGCAACAATATTTTTATGAAATTAGAGGTGATGATAGACAAAACAAAAAGTTCAAAAGCTAACACTGAATTTTTTTAAAAAAGAGAAAACAAAAAGACCACCTCTCAATTTAGAACAAAAGGACATAAAGATTAAAATCAGAAAAAAAACTTAAGAGGACATGGAGGCTCAATCTAGGAGGTAAAATGTCTACCTAATAAGATTTCCAGAAAATGAGAACAACTACAAAATAAGAAGTAAAATAAGCAGAGTTTTTTCAGATTTTTCGTTTTTTAGCAGACAACAGCTGCACCCTTTTTGAAATCTCAGCGGCCGCTGCAGTACTGAGCGTGGTGTTGAGGGGCGCTCACACTGGTCCCGGGCTGCAGGGAGCGATCCGGAAAGTTCTGCCCCCTCAAAGCCTGCAGAGCCAGCAGTGAAGGGTCTCTCGTTCACTGCCGAGAGGAAAGAGCAGTGGTTTGATTGGTGTCTTTTTACAAACGAGTCTGGAGCAGCAAGCCCAGGCCACAGCGTCTCTGCTTCACTTCTGTTTTTGTTTCTCCTTTAATCGAGCTGCCCTGAGATCTTACAGGGGAGTGTGACGGGCCCATGTGGACGAGTGTGGCCCCCTCGAAACACACAGCTCCGAGCGCACTCCCTCCCTTGTCCACACCACCTCTCTCTGCTGAGACGAGAACCAGAAAACCTGAGGGGCCTGGGATGACACCCTTCCCAGGGGAGGTGGGCTCGGAGGGGCCAGGGTGGGGTGGTTCTGGGAGAGCAGGGGTGTGGGGACATCACACTCCTGGCAGCCAGAAAGGCTCTGGAAGGCGGGAGAGACCCGCAGGCGGGGTGCTGCCGATATCCTGGCTGATAATTGGGGCCGAGAAACCCACCCCAGCGTGGCCAAGGGCCTGGGCAGCCACGGGCCAAGGTCTGGCTTTGCGCAGGGTGGCTGTCTTCCAAGCCGCACCAGCAGGGGTGGCTCCGTAGTTCTGGGCCAGGCCCTGGAAGAGGGGCAGCGCCAGGCCCACCCCTCCCCGCACACACCCTGTTTGGGGGGCTGCCTCGAACGGGGCTCGGGTCTGGGACTCTCCGAGCCGCCTTCTGTCCCCTCCCAGGCTATGCTCCTGTCACCGGGATGTGCCACCCCGTTCGCAGCTGCACCCTGAACCACGAAGATGGCTTCTCCTCGGCGTTTGTGGTGGCGCATGAGACCGGCCACGTGTGAGTGCCTGTCTGTGCTGTCCGTCGGGGGCCAGCCACGGTTGGAGAGGCCGTCCCTGGGCCCTCTGCCCCGGCTGCCTGCTTCCTAGCTGAGAGGGCAGCTGGATGCGAAAGCCACTTGGATGTGACGTTCTGTCCGGCACTGCCCAGGGCGAGCTCCAGGTCCCCTTTAGACTGAAGGAGCAAATCGAGCGAGGAAACCCAGAGGGCTGGGCAGCTGCTTGGGCCCAGGGAGGCGCTGAGGTCCTCGAACCATGTGCTGTCCAAGCCAGGGCAGGGGCCTCCCCAGTTACCGAAGGCCTTGGGGCTCTCAGGGTTGGAAAGCCGCGCTTCCGCCCAGCCTCTCGTGCCCGACGCCTCGGAGGCCCTGCATCTTGCCGCCAGGCGTTGCTGTCAGGGAGGGAGGGACAAGGGCTCGTCCTGCCCAGCATGGAGGAGAGGCCCGGGACCCCAGGCCTGGCAGGTGCTGCTGGCTCCCCAGGGTTCACAAGACACAGCGGTCCCCGCTGGGGACAGGCCGCCTGAGGGGCTGCCTGCCGATGCCCCGCCCAGGGTAGCTCTCGCTTTAAGAATCTAGCAGGTAGGAAATGGGCACAGGGCAGACCTGGCCTGCCGAGGTTGGGGGGCCCGCGCTGGCAGAGGGGGTGCCCTCCCAGCTGTCCAGCCGGGCCGCTCTGCTCTGCTCCCTGCACAGGCTGGGCATGGAACACGACGGGCAGGGCAACCGCTGCGGCGACGAGGTCCGCCTGGGCAGCATCATGGCGCCGCTGGTGCAGGCCGCTTTCCACCGCTTCCACTGGTCCCGCTGCAGCCAGCAGGAGCTCAGCCGCTACCTGCAGTGAGTGCCCCCCAGGGTCTCCCGCGGTGACCCCTGTCTCCAGGCTCAGCACGAGGGCCCACCAGCCACGGGCAGCGGGTGTATTTGTGAGTCTGGTACTGGGGGGCTCCTGTCATCGGGGAGCCCGGCCCTGATGGCAGGTGACACAGCAGTGGTCCTCGGGACACTGAGGCCGCACGCTGAGGGCTGAGTGTGCAGGGGAGCCCAGCACGTGGCTCCAGCAAGCGCCTCGGCCGACGCCTGCGTGTCCCTCACAGCTCCTATGACTGCCTGCGGGACGACCCCTTCGCCCACGACTGGCCCGCGCTGCCCCAGCTCCCCGGGCTGCACTACTCCATGAACGAGCAGTGCCGCTTCGACTTTGGCCTGGGCTACATGATGTGCACCGCGGTGAGTGGGCGCCAGGGCCAAAAGGCAGGTCCGGTTACGGCCCTGGGCAGCACCTACGGGGGACAGGACTGCGACCAGAGGGCCAGCCGGGGACCTGGGAGTCCGGCAGGGTCCTGTGTCCACCTGCAGAGTTCAGGGGGGCTTCCCGGGGCGGCAGGGGCCGTGGAGAGGCTGAGCTGGCACAGAGCAGTCGGAAGGCAGGAGTCTCACGTGCAAAGGCCCAGAGGGGAGAGAACATGGCCCCCAGGGGAGCGGCACCCGTGGTCCCCAGGGCTGAGTGCAGGGTGGAGACGGCAGCTCCCAGACCCAGGCAGTGGTCAGGAGTCACCAGCTGCTGCCTGGAGAGGCCCCAGCCCCACCACGAAGACAGGAGCCCAGGCTCAGAGCTCGGTCGCCTGTGGAGCCCGCGCGGCAGCGTGTGGAGCCCGAGGGGCTCGGTTCTCAGGGCCGAGGGGACTCTGCCAAGTTGCGCCCCAGTCTGGTGCTCGTCCCTCGGGGATGGAAGAGGGAGGGGACAGAGGTGAAGCTGGGAGCAGGGGACCTTAGGACCAGAGGACAGGGCCTGTCTGGGGCCCGGGCGGCGGCACCCGTGGCAGGGAGGCCTGGTGCCCACCTGGCCCTGCAGCGACCACCCCCAGAGCACCAGGGCTCCCACCCGGGCAGAGCACCACCCACCCGCTTCCTGGCGGTGCTCGGGCTCCCGTCCGCCTGTGCAGGCTCCACGGGGCCGCAGCCTCAGCCTCCAGGACCACCCGCAGGTGGCGCCTGCACTTGTGCACACGGACCTAGACTCAGCTCAGGCAGTGCTCACAGCACCCGGGCGCGGGCAGGGCGGGCCGCTCAGGTGGTCCCTGCCATGGGAGGCGGCCTGGCGAACCGCTGGTTCTGTCTTCCAGTTCCGGACCTTTGACCCCTGCAAACAGCTGTGGTGCAGCCACCCTGACAACCCCTACTTCTGCAAGACCAAGAAGGGGCCTCCCCTGGACGGGACCATGTGTGCACCTGGCAAGGTGAGTCGGAAGGTGGCAGGTGGGGCAGATCACCAGGAGCCCTGCTGGCCAGGGACGGGACCTGCGGGGCCCACACGGGGACCCCCAGCCACCCTCTCGCCGCCCATCCGATTACTCCCTGCACTTGGCTGTGCAGTGCCTCTGCCGCCTTGGCTTCTGACACCAGGGCTCTCCCCAGGACCAGGCCCCTGCGTGTGCTGGGGACTGTGGGTCACCTCACCGCGAGGACAGCATTGGGGTGCCAGGCCCAGGGTGAGATTCAACCTCTGAACCCCAGGACCTCTGCGACGGCCCCTTGTAAGGCAGACTGGTTCCTGGAGGTCACTAGTTGGTCACCCCACGCCCACCGCCCACCCGGCAGCAGCCCGCAGAGAGGCGCTGTGCTTCCTGCCCCTCCCGCCCAAACCTGGCCTCTCCTCCTCCGTTCTCACTTCTGTCCCGCCGAGGCCGCAGTGGCCACCAGGGGGCACCGTGGAGTCGGAGCGGCCATCGGCGCAGACTTCAGTTTTAGACCCGCAATGCCGGGCTTACAGGGCCTCACGTTCGGCCTGTGGTTCCTGAGGGCAGGCTTCGCCCCAGGAGTGGGTCAGCCAGCTAACTTTAGGTCTCAGTGGACCCGCTTAAAGATGCAGAGGTTTGGGCCCACCCGTGAGGACTGGTTTGGGTGAAGGCCCCAGAATTAGCGCTTTGTTTTGTTTTGTTTTCTTCTGTTTTGCATTGTGGTAAAATTCACCTAAGATAAAATTAACTATTTTAATGCGCTTCAAAACGCTCAGTTCAGTGTCATTGACTACAGTCACGGTTGGGCAGCCATCACCACTGTTTTCCAAAAAGAGACCCCAGGAACCACCCACTCCTTCCTCTTTCTCCAGCCCTTAGCAACTTCCCAACTGCTTTCAGTGAAGTGGCCTGTCCTGGAATTTCATACAAGTGGATCATGTGACATGTGACTTTTCATGTCTGACATTTCACTCGACTATGAAGTATGTTCAGGAATCATCTATGTTAGCTGGGTATGGTGGCACACGCCTGTAATTCCAGCACTTGGGAGGCTGAGGCAGGAGGATTGTTGTAACTTCAAGACCAGCCTGGGCTACAAAGTGAGTTTAAGGCCAGCCTGAACTGCATAGTGAGACCCTGTCTCAAAAAATAGGGCTGGGGATTTAGCTCAGTGTTATAAGCAAGAACCTGCCTGGCAGGCATGAGGTTGTGAGTTCAATCCCAGGTACCAAAAAAAAAAAAAAAAAAGAATCATGTACATTATAGCACACAGCAGTGCTCTGGTCTTTTTCATGGCTGAATAATATGCCATTGTGTGATCCTATCACGCTTCATTTATCCACTCATCCTTGGAGAGTTTGGTAGTTGTGGGCACTTTTAGGTAGTTGTGGGCAATCTGCCGTAAATATTCTTAGTCATTTTGCCTCATAAATAAAATGGCTATTTTATATATTTAAGAAATAGTTATACTGATTGAAGAGCACATCTGAGGCTCAGTTCATCCCCTCCTAGTTCACAAGAAGCCCAGGCTGAAAAAAAAAATCACCCTAGATCAGTGATCCCGGTATCTCCCTAGATCAGTGATTCCACTATCCCCCTAGATCAGTGATCCCGCTATCGCCCTAGATCAGTGATCCCGGTATCCCCCTAGATCAGTGATCCCGCTATCCCCCTAGATCAGTGATCCCGCTATCCCCCTAGATCAGTGATCCCGCTATCCCCCTAGATCAGTGATCCCGCTATCCCCCTAGATCAGTGATCCCGGTATCTCCCTAGATCAGTGATCCTGGTGTCAGGAGAGCAGAGGGGTGCATGTGGGGGGGGCCTGTGCACATCTCCATCTATGTGAGCCAGTGTGTTTTGATGTCTTTGTTGCAGAGTCATTTGTTAGGATTTTCTGGCACAATAGAGAAGTAAAATGTAAAAAAAGAAAAGAACACATTTATTGAGGACGTGGAAAGGAGCACACAACCTGAGGTGGTTGGGCTATCTCTTTAGATCGATTGCAGCGGGTATGGGGTATATGTGACCTTTGACCGAATGTGGAGCTCGGGGTGGGCATTTATGACGTGCGAGGAACTGACTGGAATTTTCTTTGTGTGCACACCACGGGGAAAGGAAGGGTAAAGTTGTAATCGGTTGAGGGAAGAAGGAGGAAGGGGCTGTCAGGGTAGGCGTTCCTGATTCGGCCTTCCGCCATGTTAGGCCACCGCCATAATGTCCTGTCATTTTTTCTAGGGCAAAACTCCTTCATCATTCATATTTGGAAAGTGTCTTAGTCTGCTGCTTGCTGCTGTAACACAATGTTACAGACTGGCAATATTCAAAACAATCATTTATTGTCCCATCATTTCAGAGGCCAGAAAGTCCAAGATCAAAGTTCCAACATCTGTTGGAAGGTGAGAGAGGGAGAGAGAAGGCAGAAGGGTGGCGAGCATGGCCTCAGGAGAAGCCGTCCCGAGACAAAGGCGTTAAATGGTGCACAGGGTGCGTGGCTGCTTGCAGTCCCCCAGCCTACAAATTGCATTGGAGATCAAATTTCCAAATTGAGCCGTACCCTTCTGCCTTGGACTGCCGAGGTCATGTCCTGCTCACTTGTGAAATACGCTCCCTCCCCACCAGACAGCCCAAAGTCTTAGCTCACTCCTGCATCGCCTCACAAGGCCAAGTTCAGAGTCCCATCTAAATCGCACGTGGAGGGGTCCCAGGGCCCCTCCACCCCAAGGCATCTCCTGGGCGCCTCAGCACCTCTCCAGGTCCTGCCCCCCAAGCCCTCTGCGTCGGGATCCATTTTCCAACACATGGACTTTGGGGGACCATCCAGGACCACGACTGACAGGAGTCCTTAACGCCGCCTCCTGGGAGGGGAGTGGGGGGCAGTGGGGAAGTGGGGGGCAGCCAGGCTGGGGAGGGAGCAGGTCACCAGACGCGAGCTCGAGCCACGGCCTCCTCCACGCTCCGGCTGGGTGGTCCCAAGAGCCTTTCCCTCCCCGTGGCCTCCGTCTCCTCACTGTATCCCTGCAATTTTGAGTATTCACCACTTTTCCAGAAAAGAAAGAAATCTGTATTTATATTCTACACGAGCGACAACCCCAAGAGAAGCTGCCATGAGCTGCCCCAGCTTCTGCTGCGCTGAGGGCACGCAGGTGCCAGCACCGTGGGAGGGGTGCGGCAGGACCCCGGGGTGGCACCCTGGCTCAGGGCCCGGGAGACGAGCGCTTTCCCCCGACAGGGACCCGGCAATGGAGCGGGGCGCCGTGTGGCCCCAGCTCTGAGAGGTACAACTGGCGTCCCTGCAAGGCGAGAGGAGGGAGAGCCGACCTCTGCCCCGCCCGGAGGAGGCTGTGCGGAGAAGGAGAAGGGCGACTCCGTCCGGCCTCCGCCTCCCCCTCCCCGCTCCCTCCCTGGTGCCGCGCGCCACACCGCTCAGGATGGTGACTCTGTGCCCGGAGGCGGGGCCAAAGCCACCTCCCACTGCGCCGCACCTCCTATGGGTCCACAGGAGCCCTGGGGGACGAGCCACACCCCAGCCACAGCACTCACTGCCTGTGTGCCAGCCCCAGCGCGGGAGCCGACCTCAGGGCCCCCTGGCGCTCCACTGCCAGCCTGGACCCAGCTGCCCGGCTGGGCCCGGGGGCGGGCGCCGTGTGGCCTCGTCCTAGCCTTGGCTCCGCTGGTCACAGCCTCGCAGATGTGAAGTCACGGATTTGCGGGACAGCTTTCTCCCTGCTTTAGTCAACGGGGCTGCTGTAACAAAACACCAGAGGTGAGGGGGCCTGAACCTGGGAAACGGGCTCCTCCGGGCCTCAAGTCAGGGCGCCCCACGGTGGCTTCTCACGAGGGGCCGCTGTCTGCCGTGCGGGTCGGCACCTTCCCGTCCTCACTTTAGTGTCCACCCTCGAGGGACACTGAGCTCACACAGGAGGGCTCTGACCCGGCTGTCTCCCAAAGGACCCCTCGCCAGGACACCGTTGTATCAGGGACTAGATCTTCACGTGTGAATCTGGGGGGTGCGAGCACTCGGTCCT
>RJWM01030930.1:0-22966 GCA_004363535.1 Dasyprocta punctata
CTCGCACCTGCCAGGGCAGGCGCTTAAGGCCCTGAGCCAAACTCCCGGCCCTGGTTTTTGAGGCAGGGTCGCACTATGTAGCTCAGGCCGGCCTTGTGCTGGCGTTGTAGCCCAAGCCGGCCTCGAACTCACAACGCTCCGCCTACCTCAGCCTCCCGAGTGCTGGGATTAAAGGCGTGCGCCACCACGCCCGGCTTGTTGCCTCCTTGTTATAAAAAACTTTTTAATTTGATGTAATTCCACTTATCTTTCTGTTTTTATTGCTTATGCTTTTAGGTTCATTTCCAAAATTCATTGCACAGGGCTGGGGATGTAACTTAGTGGTAGAACCCTAACCTAGTATGGTCAAGGTGTTAGGTTCAACCCCAAGCACTAGAAAAAAGAAAAAAATATATATTGCCGAGACTGCTGTTCTGGGACTTTTAACATATTCTATCTTCTAGGGGTTTTATAGTTTCAGATCTTATTTTTAAGTCATCAGTTGATGTTGAGTTAATTCTTGTGTTTTGTGAGATAAGGATCTCGTCTCATTCTTGTGCCTATTGATCTCCAGTTGTCCCAACACATTAATTGCACGGACTGTCCTGTCCACATCATGTTTGAGACACCTTTGTTGAAAATCAGTTTAATACAAATGCATAAATTTATTTCTAGGCTGATTTTGCTGCATTTGTTTGTGTATGTTTCCATGTTGATGCTATGCTGGTTTGATTATTCTATCTTTGTAGCATATTTTAAAAGGAAGTACGTGATAACTCTTAACTTTACACTTTTTGACTCCCTTGCTTTGACTCCTTAGGATCTTACCTTGTTAGTAACTTTTCTATTTCTGTGAAAAAAAGTCATTGTAACTTTGATGGTAAGTTGCCTTAGGTAATATCTGAGTCTATTCTGTGCTTCTTTAAAGAAATACTGTAATTGATAATGAACATGAATTTATATTCTCACAGTTCTGGAGGTTGGGAAGATCCAGATAGAGAAGCTGACATTTGAGGGGGGCCTTTGTGCTCCATTATTCCAAAGTAGAAGGCAAAACGGTAAGAGTAAGCAAGATATCAAAAGGCGCCAATTTAATCTTTTTGTAAGTATCCAGCTCCTATGATAACCACTCCCAATCACCTGTTGCTTTGGGGATTAAATTTCCAACATGTTTTTGGGAACACAATCAAAGCAATACTTGGAGTTGTGGATTTTTAACACTATTAATTTTTTCAGTCCATAAATGTGAGATATCTTACTTCTTGTGTCTTCCTCAATTGGTTTCTCTAAAACTTTATTTTTCAAAGTATGGATCTTTTATGTCCCTTGCTTTGTAACTACTGTAAATTGAATTGTTTACTTGATTTCTCTTTTGAGTCATTTGGTATAGGTATATGCAAATGTTACTGATTTTTGCAATTGTTTTTATATCCTGCAACTTTACTATTTTTTTCATTTGTCTAATAATTTTTTATTATGTATCTAGGACTTTCTCTATGTGAAGTTATATTGTCTACAAATAGGGACAATTTAACCCCTTTCTTTCTAATTTGGATCTTTTTTATATATCTTTTCCCGGTAAAATTGGTCTGGGTAGAATTTTCAGTTACACATTTAAAGAACTGAGAAAAGCCAGAATCCATATTTTGCTCTTGATCTTAGAGGAAAAACTTCCAACTGTTCGCCATTATGTATAATGTTAGCTATGGCTTTGTCATGTGTGTGACCTTTGTTGCTTTGATTTACATCCTCTGTATATCTAATCTGTTGAGAGCTTTTATCATTAGAAAAATCTAATGAAATATTTGCTACATCTACTACAACACTCATTTTTTTGTTTCTCATTCTATTAATGTGATATATTGCTGTTCCATATATACATATGTAGAAATATACCCCTCAGATAATCTCACTTGTTTATATTGAATGATACATTAATTATAATGTTGAATTTTGTTTGCTAGATTTTGCAGAAAATGTTTGCATTTTTTTTCAAGGATCTTGGTGTGTCATTTTCTTTCTTTGCAGTGCTTTTTGGCATTCATATCAGAGTAATATTTGTCTTGTAAAATGAATTTGGAAGGATTTCCTCTTCTTCAGCAGTTTAAAGGAGTTTGAGAAGCATTGGTTTTAGGTTTTTAAGTCTTTGACTGAATTCAGCTGAGAAAACATCAAGTTCTGGGCTTTTCTGTGGTGGAAGACATTTTATTATAGATTCAATGTTTTAAGTTCGCCTGTTCACGTGTTCTGTTTCTTTGTGATTCAATCTGGGTAGGTACTATGAGTCTAGAAATTTTATCCTTTTCTTCTAAATTATATCATTTGTTGGGTATGGTAGTCCTCTAATCCTCTGTACCTCTGTGGTATCAGTTGTCATGTTTCTTCTTAAAAGGTTGATTTTATTTATTCAAGTTTTCTTGCCTTGCCTCGATAAAGTTTATTGGTTTTCTTGATATTAAGCATACATCTTTCAGTTTTATTGATTTTTTCTATTATTACTAGTCTCTACTTACTTACTTGTGCTCTGACTTTTCCTATATCCCTCTCCCTGCCAAATTTGACTCAGATTATTCTTGTTTTTATAGTATCTCAAGGTATAAACTTAGGTTGTTTATTTGAGGTTTTTCTTCTTTCTTGATGTAATATTTATTGCCTCATCTTTCTTCTTGAAACTGTTTTTGTTGTATTCTAGAAGTTTTGGCATGTTACATGCTCATTTGTGTTCATCTCAGACATTGTAAAATATTCCTTTTCATTTCTTCAGTGACCTATTATTTGCTTCTCTGTTATATATTTAATTATTTTGCGTTTGTGTGCTTCGACTGGTTTTGACCTCAATGCAATAATGCCAATGTAGTTCTGTCATTTTTGCTTGCATGTTTTTAAAAAATTCCCTGGGTATCAATATTTTGTTCGTGTAATTTCTTCCATAGCCATCTTAGAATATTTCAGTTTTATTTATTGTTCCTTTATGTATTCAATATTTTATTTAAATGATGCACATTTATATAAATTAAATTTGCTTAGTCAAATTTAAAAGCAATTTGTTATAAGCAAATTTTGCTTGTATCTTATTAAATACCATCTCAACCAGATCATATAGATATATATTAGAAGTAAAAGTTTTTCCATTTTATTCCATCAGAAATTTTTGTTCATAGTATCCCCTTATTGTTTTAATTTTTGTTCGCTCAGATAGCTAGCATAATTTTCTGTGTGATGACCCAAGTATATCAAAAACATTTATTGAATGATTTGAATATTACACCATATTTAAAATGTTCATTTCAGCATTAATCTCTTCGATATGCATTTTCACATTGATATGTCACCTCTTCATGTCAAAACAGTAGTTTTAAGTTGTTTTCTTTTAATTAGGCAAAATTTCATTATAAATATGCATACATAAATTATTAACACAAGAGTATATACATGTCAAATGCTAAATAATTAAAACTGTATCTTTAAACGTATTTTTTGTAGAAAAGTTCCTGTCTACATATATTCATATATTTAAACTATCTACCACTTGCTCATGAACATTTCAAGCATTTATGTTATTAATCATAGAATTTGCTTGGAGTTATTATTTGCAGTTGATCACTCTAGTGCTCTCAGAGGATTTGGACACTTTTACAGGTAAATGGATGAACCTTGGGAACATATCATTAGTGAAATAAATAAGACACACACGTATAAACATCGTATTGTTTCATTAGTGACAAGCTGAAAGTAAAAACATGTATGTGTGTATATACAGGTATGTAAAAAATAGTTAAGATAGTTATACTACTTACTGACTTCTCTGAGTTCACTGAAGAGAAAGGTTTGTGCTGGTATTGACACAATTGAATGCAGATGACTTGTGCTCTTGATAAATGATTTGGGGATGATAAAGTGCAATGTATGTATCATGGTTGCCCCCTGATTGACTTGCTTTGAATTTTTGTTGTAGTTTTTTTCTTCTTCTTCTTCCTCTTTTTTTTGTTTCTTTTTATGCTTGAAAAAAATGGAATTGAAAAAAAATAAAATGAGCCTTGATAGCTGGAAGGGTAATTTCTTCACTTTGTTTTTATTTTTTAGAATTTTGTTGGTTTTCTTGGTGTCGTTTTTTATATGTTTTGGTTTCAGTCTTTTCAGTTAAAGATTTTCATTGATCTTGAATGGAATATATTGATTTATTTAGAAAAATAATTGATATTTTTAATGCTGAGTTTATTATACTTTGTAAACAACATATCTCCACTTCATTCAATTTATCTTTAATGTTTTTCTTCAACGTTTTTGTAGTGGACTGAATATTTACATTCCCCTCAAATACACATTTTAAAATCCTAATCTGCAGTGTGAAGCTATATGAAAGTGATGCCTTTGGTCAATGCCTGTCATTAAAGTACGGCCCCCCATGAATTAGATTCCTGTCCCGGAAGCAGAGGCTGAACAGCATCCTGGCTGCCCTCCCACCCTGGAAGATGCTGAAGTACAAAGCCCGCTGTGGACAGGAAGGTGTCAAACCTGATGTCAGGCTTCCCAGCTTCTAGGAACAAAACAGTAAATTATTGTTTAAACCTTTATTTCAATTTTATTATTGCAGTAAAAAACTAAGATGGTTTTATAATTTTCTACTTTTTTATCTTTTTGTTTTCTTTTCGTATTTTTCAAGATCATGGTTATTATGGACAATTTTTTCTCTTGTATTTCCTGTTGTTTATTACTAACAATACAATTAACTTTTACATATTTTAAGATGTTTAGAATTGTGCTGAGTGGAGTACTATTGGAGATTAACCAAGTGAAATACTAACTAAATATCTAGAATATTGTAGTGGATAAGAACACAGATAAAGGTGCCAAACCACCTGTGTTCACATATTTATTTTGCAATTTACTAGCTCCTGCAGCTCCTTACCTACTTTTTATGTTTCAATATCTTTTCTATCTATAAACAGGACCAATAATAGTATCTGGCTTAAGGTTATTTGGAAGAATTAGTGAATTAATATATGTAAAGCCTGTAGAAATATCACCTTAAAAATAAATGCTATAGAAGTCACAGCTATATTAATCAGTAATTAGTATTTTTAAGATTGTGAATTATTTTAAGGAAAAATGTTTGCTTCCTTTTATGACTTTAGGAATCATAATTTACTGTTCAGTGAAATGATAGAAATGTTAGAGAAGTCAACACATGTAAATCTGTCATGTAAATGGAAGTGAACTACGTAATGTATTTATTAGCAAAGTCATGTGAAAATGCTGAATAAAGACCTCCAAGTTCCCTTGAATCTACTGAGGTATTTAATGCTGCTTGGTTTATAATGCCTATTATTTTTGTCCCAAATTAAATAATCTGTATTTCTGTTATCTTTGTTTTTTGTTTAAAAAACACAACCAATACTCTATTGAATATTCTCTTAAAATACATCCTTCTCCTATTTCTACATTTACTCTGTCCCAGCATCACTGAGCCCTTATTATTTCTTGCACTGATAATTATAGGTGTCTCTAACCTAACAACTGTGGTCTATTTAACTATCAAATTTGTACCTCTAGCCATACTTTTAACTCACATAACCAGTATAAAAATAGCCATTATTTTAATAAATTTCCTTATGCTACTATCGCCATGCCTAATACACTTCGATGAGTTTCTATTTCTTTTTTTGCCAAGATTCAAAAAAGACTTACAACATCATACTTGCATATTTTTATCTTATGCCATCACTTCCCATACTCTGATTTAACTCCATTTGCTACTATCCTAAGAGCACTGAAATTTCATACTTCCATGTGTTGGATCAGGGTATTATACTTTGAACAACTCTTTTCTCACTTTTTCTTCACCATTCAGTTGTACAATGTTACACCAACTGCTCAATCATGATAAATCATCTTTTTAAGATTTAGTGTATATGCAGTTTCCTGCCAACTATTCCTTTTCTTTGGCATGATTATTCAATTCATTTTCTATGTTCCATAAAAGTTTTCATACTATATGTTGAATAAATATGTATGCTATTTTCACAGGACACAGAAAATTGCCAACCACTTCCAGTGTAGATTATTTTAGAGTTACATGGACCTACTAACTTATTCTTTTAGCTATGAGATATGTGTCTAGTATAAACAGTTAGTGCAGGGCCTTCTGAAAGTATTTGATTATTTCACAGGTTTCAATTGTTAAGTATAGACACAAAGTTAGGTTTTTATTTCATGACAAAATAGTTCTATAATTTAGGTTTATATCTTAAACAAAAATATTTCTATAATTTTGTCAAGATAAAACACTTTCTGGTAGTTTTTATCTTTCTCGGATTGTTAAAACTGCTTCCCCGTGGTTACAATCGCTAGTTTCATTCTAATTTTTCATGGGCCTTTGAGAAATTAATATGTTTGAGCATTTTGAAAGTATTAAACAAGATATTCCTAAGTTGCAAGAATTCAAAGCATATTTCTTCACCTCATGCTATTTTTAAAAAAAATTCCAGTTTCAATTTTGAAAATTGCTCAAAACTAAGACCATGTCTCTTAGTTGCCTGTTTAATTAATCTCACCAACTATATATGAGTGAACATGCAATTAATTCACTTGCCCCTTCCTTCTAGAAAGACAGTGGGTAAAACTGAAATGAACTTGAAATTTCTGACTCCAAATTGGAAATACTGTGGTAGCTGTAATGCAAAACTGAATCCTGGAATAGGAATAGTGGTTGCTTCTGAGAAAATACCATTAAGTATAATACTTTAACAATTCTGAGTTTGTTGGAATTCGCTCCCACTACTTATATGTCTGTGCAGTACGAAGCATTTGTTTTTTCAGTGGAGTTTGGGGGTCAGTATAAAAACATCCTTTCATTCCTTATATAGGTTCTTAATCAGTTCATAGGTGGACAAAGAAATAGTTAAAAGTGTGTATGTGTGTGTGTGTGTGTGTGTGTGTGTGTGTGTGTGTGGAGGGGAAGCAGTCAGCTTTGTTTCTTCAGAAATGTTGAAGAACATGATTTAACTGTGTAAACAAAATGTGTTTCTAACACTGAACCACATAGTCTCAAGCCAGGGCTGCACAGTTCTCAGGTTTCCTGGTAGGTAGAAACATTTCTGCTAAATGCTTCTTTTCAGAAAATTCCCAGTAAGGACAGATAGATTCTTGATTCTCATGAAATAAAAAGAAAACAACCGATCGAGGTGGACATTTTCAGTTTGTTCTCAAGCTTACAAAAGAAGAAATGTACAGCTCCCCTAGGAAAAAGTGAACAGGGTGTAAAAAGAGAGTTCCACTAGCTGATGTTCCTTTAAATTGAAATACAAGGCCTGGGGAAAGGTTTACTCCAGGGGTACTGGCCTTACTGAGTTTGCAGTGTGAATGGAGGGCAGTCAAGCAAGTTACATTAGACAGTCCAGCATGTTCTGTCAAGGTGGTTTGCAAGGGCTCTGGCTCTTGTTCTGTCCTTCAAAATATAAGCAGCTTCAGGGACACTCATTAAAGCAGAAACAGACTTAGTAGTCTATTCCTTAAAACAGTTTACTTCAGCAATTCCCTCTGAATCCTACCTTCATCAGTCATGATTGGTTACATGTCTTATTTCCTCGATAGCATCTGAGAATATTATTAGCTTTTTAATTAAATGGCCCACCAAAGTGAGACATTTGTATCATCCTATTGAGCTCCACAGAATTCCATCTCTGTCTTCTCCTAAAGAGATGCTGGAAAAGTAGATCTCACAGTTTGTAGACTTTATGTATTTTTCATGGAAGGACCCAATGTGGGTAAAATTACATTAAAGAATCTGTGAACCTTATCTGTTTTTCTTTCTTAAGAAAGAAAACTGGGTAGCAAACAAAAATCTGCCTTTAGTTGTATTTTAAATACATTTGGATTAAGTAAGAGGAAAATGCTATGTCGAGTATGATTTTTACATCAAGTCTGCTCCTATTTTCAGTTCCTTCTTTGGTCATATGTGTCGGAGCATTTTATTCCTTTGAAGCATGCCTTTGTCCTTGCTTTTTCATTAGTAAGATGTCATTATGAAAATAATCACTAATGCAACATGAAATCCTTACATTCTTTAGGTGGCAGATATGTAAGAATGGAGGGAAGAAAGGAAATAAATACAAAGGCAAGTTTGGATAATTTTTTTCACAGTGAAGAGACATAAAGTGACTGTTTCTCTTGCCTGCTGGTTTCATCACTAGCGAATCTGCCAAAAATGCCTCACATTCAGATTGTAACAAATGAGATTTGTCTTTTTCTAAAGTATAAATTTCAAACTTTCTATAGCATTTACTGCTTTTCTCTTCTGTTTACTTGTTACCGTTTCAATATTATACACATAATTTTAAAGACAGTAGGTACTGAGCTCTCTATAGGGCTGCAATTCAGCATGGGCTTAACATAGATGGAATTTCTCACACTATTCTTCTGTAGAAAGTCATTGCTCCATTAACCCACGCATTATACTGTAAGTTCAGTTTGTGAGAGTATTACCATGTGCATCTTTTTATAGTATTCTCCTGTGCATTAAATTCCACTTCTTAATATTATGGATGCATTTTTAAAAACATCTCTGCACATTATATGATCTTGCTATGGAACCACCCACTTAGAAATAACAGTGCAAATTTATATGTGGTTATGTAGAAAGTGAATAATGCAACATCTCAATTTATAATTTTTGAGTAGGGTCTGATATTTCCTTTTCTAAGAATCCATTATTCAAGTTCACTGTTTAGTAGTATCTTTTCCTTCTTTATTTTTTTTCCTCTGAAAGAGAGCATTTATTATGACATCGACATACCACTTATTTTTACTCTTAAGAAATGCATGGTTTTGAGATTCTGGTGAAACTTACAGTTTTATATTAAATGAGATAAAGTGAATTTTTAAAAAAATTCATGAGGTCTTATTTTAGTTATTATCCTTTCAAAAGCGTTGCAGTAATTGAAAACGATTAAGTGTGACTTAATTTTGTTCAGCATTCCAACTTAAATCTTTTCTAATTCTGATACAATTATATAGAAACAAAGTATGGATGGAAGAGAAAATGTTGATTACTACTGTAAAGGATCTTTTTAATTTTAAAAGAAAAACAGGAAGAGCTGAGATTAAACCTTGGTGGTAGAACACATGCTTAGCGTGCCTGAGGCCCTGGGTTTCAGACAGTGTAAAGAAAAGAGAAAAGGAAAGGAAAGGAAAAAGGAAAGAAAGAAAGAAGGAATAGGAGGAAGAGAGGAAAATTAATATGTTAAGGGAGAAAGTAGTACCCACTAGAGTTGGGGACAAAGAAGAATTAATATCCTGTAAGGAGTTTCCTCTGATAAATGTTTATATCTAATTTCCTAAAAGTTGTTGAGATCTATTTATTACATTTTAATTATTTCTCTGCTATGAAATCTGTTTTGTTTAAGCTTTAGAAAATATGTGAAATTTTAAAGAATTATGATATCACGTTGTGGTGGTTAAATTTAATTGTGTCAACATGATTGGCATTGGGAACTACTTAGGGGGTTAGTAAAGCTCATCCCTAGGTGTGTTTGGGTGACTCTTTGAGGCCTCACCTGGGGTGGTTTGCACAGACCCCGATCTCTTTCTCTGGCATTTTCTCATGCTCTGCTACTCAACTGCCACAAACGAAGTATTTTGTTCTGACAAACCCTTTTGTTGTGTTTCTGCCTTGGAGTTAGCTAACCATGAACTAAATCCCCTGAAACTCTGAGCCAAACTAACTCTCTCCTCTTTCAATATATGGGTTATGGGAATTGTGTTTTGGCAGCAGGAAAGCTGACTAAAGCACATGCTTCAACACTTTTTTGTACTCACTTTGTGTGCTATTTAGATTTCCATCTGACAGATCTTGTAAAAGGAAGTGCTGCCTGTTCTGTATTTTCTAAAACAGAGGAAGACAACAGAAAGCAGTAACCAGCTTGTATTAAAGAACAGGATTTTTTCCTGATTACTTAATGGCACTCTTTATGACATTAAGAAACCTGCTTATACTATGTGCATTTGAACAGCAAAATGATTTAGTTCAAACAGAAATTCCTGTGGTTGATTTAGGAGACTTGACAAAGCAGAAAAATGTAGATTTTACAGATTGTTTAATCACTTCTACTTAAATGAAATGTCTGTGAAGCTCTGGTTGTAAGCTATTAAAATCTGATTCCTTAGTTTGATGTTGCCTTTGAGGCACCTAGAAACTTTGATTTTTAGTGACAGTATCTCTTCATCCAAATTTCACAATGCATTATTTTATGTGCAAATTTCTAAATTGGTACTAACTGAATACTTTTGAAATGGCACTTTATATTACAGACAGTGCCTAATATTTATATTATACCTGAATGAGAAGGTGTGTCAGTAGATTCAGATCAACTCCATGCAAGTAAAAGAAAAATAAAATGACAATTTATTCTTTTTTTTTAATTTTAAAGAGAATAAAACAAAATAGAACAAAACAAAGCAGATCAGAATAAAATAATGCAAGCAACACAGGATTTCAAAACAAGACAACAGGAAATCAACAGTGGCTATCATAATGTCTCTTGTTTTCTTTGAAATAGTTGTCCATATATTCACACACAATGAATTCAAATAAAACAAAACAGTATAAAACCTATAACAACAAAAGAATGTAAACATTACAGGCCTTCAAAACCTGACAATAAGAAAATCAACAATGGCTACTGTAATGTCTCTTGTTTTCTTCAAAATAGCTGTCCACACTTTCATACATATTGAAATCAAAAAATACAAAACAGACTAAAACCAATCAAAACAAAGAATAAAAACATTATTAGACTTCACAATAGGATGATAGGAAATCAGCAGTGGCTACCATAATGCCTCATTTTCTTCCAAGTAGCTGTTCATACCATCACATGTAATAAAATCAATTCTTGTAAACTCTTTAGGAGAAGTTCTAGGCAGGTATAAGCCTATACATGTAAATCTATCTTTTCTGTATTAGAGGGAAAAACAAAACAAAACAAAACAAAATATAACAAATTACAAGAAATACAGGAAACAAAAGAAACAAATAAATAATAATAACAAAGAACCCAAAACAATAACAATACAGGCTTGCAAAACAAGGTGGTAGGAACATAACTAAGGTTGCTATTTTGCATAGTTATCTTCAAAAGAGTTACTCAGATTACCATATATAAACATGCAAAATTGATCTAACTGAATTTCAGGATAAAAAGCTCCAGAATTACAAAAAAAATTCTCTAATAGAAGAAATATCTAAAGGAATTATCAACCATGCCAAGAAGTGAAAAAAATGTAATTCCTAATGAGAATAAAATTTATTAAACAGAGACATCCCCATAATGATACCGATGATAGAATTAGTAGACAAGGATATTAAAATAATTATCATAATTCTGTTTCTTGCACTTACAGGTTTAGAAGAAAGAATGAGCATGTTAAAAATGGCACACACACACAAATACTCAAATCAATCTTCTAGACGTGAGAAAAGGTCTTGTCTGTGATAAAATCACACTGAAGAGGTGAACAATAGATTAGATAGTACAGAAGGAGAGATTAGTGACTTTGAAGATAACAGCAATGAAGTTTAGCTAAAACCTACAGAGAAAATAGTTTAAAAATAAAACAGCCAACTGTGTGACAATATCAAGTGAACTGCTATATGTAAAATCAAAGTCCCAAAACAGAGAAAAAAATTGAAAGAAATAACGATTGAATATTTTCCAGAGTTCAAGGCAAACTATAAAATCTCCAGGTCCCATAAATTAAACAAATCTAAAGAAAAAATACACATCATAATTATATTGATTAAAACTAATTGTGTGCACATAAATGCTTAGAACAGCCATAGGACAAAAGAAGAACATATTAGCAAATTTCCCCCTGGAGGTAACACAGATGAAATAACAGTGGGACAATAATTTTTCTGTAAGGGAAGAGCATATAAAACACAAAAATCAACCTAACAACTCTAACATTTTTCAAATACCTAGGAAAATATTTTTCAAAACTGAAGGTGAACTGTGAGACAGTTGCATATTTTTCCTGTCAAACTAGACTAGTTCCTATATACTTTAAGTCATTTGGTTTCTATATGATGCTTAACTCTAGAGTTCCAAGGGTCTTGGTAGACTGGTCTATCATAAATGCATTTGTGAAAAGGTCTGAAGCCTCTGTGATCCCATAACTCTTGCATTCAGTGTGTCTGTAAAACCAGCACCAATTGTATGATACCAATGTCTGTCAGCAGGAGCAGCAGTAGGCAGCACCTTTGAACCATGACTGCTGTGGCCACTGAGTGCCTGGAAGTCTGAACTCAGAAAAACACTGACTCAGGCAACTCTGAATCAGCAGTATTGCCTGGGACTTTCTTCTCAAACCAAAGTCTTTCAAAGGAGTTTATGCTTTTATACCCTTGAGCCTGTGGAGGTGGGTTCTAATCAATCCCTGAGATACCCTTAACCAACTTTCTTTTTTTCTGAATGCAAAGTACTTGGCTTCTTTTTAATGACAGCATTCTCTTAAGGAACAACACCCTCCTTGAACTCAACTTTACAGGTACTTTTATTTTCTAGACAAGTTTTGAAATCTTCACATGTTTTGTCTCCATTGTTTGATTTTGTTTCTCAACGTAGTTCTGAATAAAATCAGTTAGCAGTATCTATACTAGAGCCTGAACATTGGACTGCCTTAAAATTTCCTTTGCCAGGTTAATTACTCCCTCATTTTTAGTGTAGCTTCACACAAAGTCTTACGAAAAGGACAAATGTAGGCAAACTATTTGCCAGAATGAAATACATATGTTCTTTAGTTCAGTTTCCAATAGAGTGCTGATTTCCAACTAAAACCTCTTGAATCTGGCCATTATCTTTTACATTCCTGTCAGCATTCTAGTCTACTGAGCTACCACAGAATCACCCATCAATATCTCCTTATAACATTCCAGGAATCCTTTAGCATGCATTTCAAAACCATTCCAAGTCTTCTCAAGTGAGCTATGTAGTCAGGTACAGTTATAGCAATGGCTCCTTTTCTCTGGTACTCTTTTTTTTTTTCTTTGTATTAGTCACTCTCCTGTTGACGGGTGGTATCTGCAACTGAAAGGAAGAAAAGATTATTTTCGACCATGTTTTCATGACTGGCTTCAAGGCAGAAATAGCACAGTAGAAAGGGGTGTTGGAGTAAAGTCGTTCAACCTGAAAGCAGAATGAAGAGGGGGAAATCAGAGACAAGAATACATTTCTAAGTCATGCCTTCAGGGTCCTACCTTTTCCAACTATACTCATCTCCTACCAGAACATGTAATTATGAGTTCATCAATGGATTAATCCATTGATAAGTATAGTGCTTCCATTATATAACAAACTTTCAAAAATCCCTTTCTGAACACTTGAGACTTTGAAAAGACATTATGGGACTAAATTGGAACAGATACGTGGGGATATGAAATGCATTACTTTGGAGCCTATACAAGAAATAGCTAAAACAACAGAAATTCCTTTCACTTACTTAGAGGATACAGCATAATTTTAATGTTCTGCAGTGAATCATGTTGCTAGGCCCCTGAGATATCATGTTTTGGTAGCTGTTTTTGTATCTTGTCATGAATGTGGTGGCTACAGAGACATGGCTAGGTCACCATGTCACTAATTCTGCTGTCTCATTCCAGGGTGGCAATACATTCAGACAGAAGAGTCTCATTCAGTGTCTGTCATAATCATGGAAAAACTGCAGCAGTTTTGTTAAGGGGCACTTTTGAGTCTTCACAGGCACAAAAGATCTCACTAGGGAAAGGGGGATTAGAACAAGAGAAAATAGTGAGCATTTCTTGGTAGATGTAAAAAATTTAGGGGAAAACATATATAATGATTGTTGGGAATGGTGTCAATGATAGAGAGGATAAAGGCAAATAAAAATAATCTAAAAAGTTAATTAAAAATTTAAAAACCAGGTTATTAAATGTAGGCATTTTCTTAAATATCTTGGGTTCAAATACTACTTTTTCTGATACATTGGGCAAATTTCTTAGTCCCTTTATAGTTCAATTTTCCTCATTTGTAAAATTGGTATTATAATGTTGTCTTATAAGTTAGTTGCAATTAATGGGTAGGAACACACTCATAAATGTCATAAAAATATACCTGGTACATAATTCTAAAAACTCATTAGATTTTAGTCATGTGTATGATCTCAAGAGACTTCAGGAGGTTGGCCAGGAAGATTTCCAGGACATTGGAATGGCATAACTAGAAAATAATGAATGTATAATCTTTTGCTATTGATCCTTTTGGGATAATTTTGACCAATTTACATTGTTTGGGTGATCACTAAATATCCCTAACCATTAAAATACTCTGTTACTTTTTATTTAGCAGGCAGAGTTGATGATAGAAGGAGAAAATTCTATTTGTGTCTAGGTGACTTCTCTAATCAGAGAACCCTCATTTGGATTCACTTGAAAATTAAGCTTTTAATATGCATATAACAATTAATCAGGTTATATATAATAAGGATTTTTTTCTCTTCATGGACCTTAAACATTTTTCACTCTTTCATCAGGTGACCAGCAGCCTATTACTTAGGGAAAATCATATAGATACTAAACAGAATGCAGTATTATTTTCTTTCATGGTTTTATCATTTTGATGGTTGTTATGAATGTTCAAAATAATTTTGCTATGTTGAATTATTAAATATTGAATATAGAGTTATTCACTGAATAGTTACTATGTCAGAAGACACTGTTTGAGACGTTACCCTAAATGGTGCTTTTCTAAGGGCTCAACATTAATTTTTTTCTTAGCACTTCACATCATGGTTACCTGACCTTATCTAACCTTTTATTAGTCTTTCAGGTACAATTCAATCTCCATCTTCTCAACAAAGCCATCACTAATTGTGAAAGCCTCCTATGAAATTCTAGCACTTAATTTCTCAACCTATAATCTCAAAGTGATTACATACATTTATCTGATGGTTTTACTACTATTTAAATTTTGACATGCATATTCTGATTCTGAGTCTGTGCATGAATTAAATTGTAAGGGTAAGATAATTTTATTAGCATGTCACTTAATTTATAGTGTTGAAGCAATAGCTAGTAAGTTTCTTTCTTACTTTTTTTCTTTTTTCTTTTTTGTTTCTTTTTCTTTTTTTTTTTTTGTTACCAGGGATCAAACTCACAACCTCACGCTTGCCAGGCAGGAGCTTGTGACACTGAGCTAAATCCCCCACCCACTAGTAAGTTTCTTGAAGATTATCTTTTGAACAAATGCCATTCAAATTTCATTTCAAAAGAGGCACCAGAACGCTCTCTTTTCTTATAAAATCTTGGCCATTTTTGAAAAGTTACAAAATTCTGCTTTAAGAACCTTCATTAAACATTCCGAGTGTTTATGCTGTCTGATCTTTGCTCTTGTGAGTAGCTAAAGATTGTAATACACCATACTTCTTTATGGACAGTTTTGTGTGACTCTCCTCATGTAACATGCCAATCTTTTCCCATTTTTAATACTATTTTCAGAGTGGATAGTTGCATGTCCTTTGGAATGTACTTGGTCAAATATCTGAATAAATTTCTCCTAAAAATTAAACTTTTCCACAAAAAGAAAGAAAATTTGCCTCAAACACTGAAGATTTTTGTACAATATGTCATTTTCAAGTAGTACATTACTCAAAGGGAATATATATGAGGTGGATTGTGGCATGTGCCAGCAACTTCCAGCACTTCTAATCCACAAAATGCACAAATGAATTCTTTCAAATGTGAGAAACACTGTAGCTGTGGCATAGATAAAAGAAACTCTGGCTTCTGAGCATTTCAGAGAACAAACCCTCATTCTGCCCTTGCTTTTTTGACTTAAATATCAATCCATGAAAGTAGATGTGGACTTTGAAAGGATGATGTTGGGTTTATTTAATTTATTAGAAATTATTTTAAATCCTTTGTAGATCACTTACAATAATTAATACTGCACATGGTAAAGTCTATATAAATTACTATTATCCTGTGTTGCTTTTAGAGAATGATTATAGGGTAAATGGTTGTACATGTTAAGTACAGACACAGATTTAAGAGAAATATTTTTGCTTTGCAGTTTGTTGAATCTGAGGATTTGAAACTCTCTAATAAAGGAGTGACTATCAATCTTAATCTCACAGTCTTGCTTCTGAGCGAGCCCACTACAAAACAGGAGTTGAAGTAAGTATCTTTTCTTTCCGTTAGCCATTCGCAAAACTGAACTTATTTAAAATCATGCCTTAAAATGATGAAGGAATTCCAAAAATTGCTAGCCTTCCACTTAACTGGGATGTTCTAAATTGACACTAGTTTACATCCCTCTTGTTTCATTATAATAAGTATGTTTAAAAAGAAGTATTTGAAAATATTACTATGGTGAATCATTGCACTACATGTCTAGTTATCATCAATATTTGTTTAGCACTGTAAAAATAGACAATGTCACCTGCAAGTATTTGTGTCTGGCAACTTGATTTTTATAAGCCCATTGCTTAGACTAACTGACTTCATATTTTCACCGAGTCTGTCGGCATAAACAAACCGCTTTTAGATTTAATGTTTCATTTGATTCCTCTGAAGACAGTTATATTGATATTTTAATCTAAGGTGCTTTTTTATTTTGGAATACAAGATTTATATTGTTGAGGATTTAAGTAGGGAATTTAGGTTGATTTATTGCTCTTTCTGGCATATAAATGATGCTATTTTGTTCCATGAATAGGCAAATAATATGAATAAAGATATTACTTAGATTTCGTTTTGAGTTTTTTTACTGACTTATAAATCTAAGTAAGATCTAATTAAGTTTTATATATCTTTTATGTATCTTAGCACTGCATGCCAAGTGGAGACATGCTATTTAGCCTCCATTTTTAGATATATGGTATGTGATCAAGGACTTCTTAAGATGATATGTCAGATAATAATGTCTAACATGATTTGTGTACTTCACCAACCAGTGTAAAGAGTGAAAACTTTAAATTTGCCTCTAGCTTTCCTTTCCTAAAACTCTGATAAGCGAGACAGGAAAGTGTTCTATGGAAAACATTGTGTCACGAGATGTGGTAGGATGGGGAGTATTCAGCTCCCCTTGTTGTGATGCTAGCCACCAGGTACCTTAGAGGGATTTGCCCTGAGGGGCATTGCCCCAGTTGGCCACTTCTTTCCCCAGTTCTTTTTCTTTTCTTTGTAAAGCTTGGCTTGCCCCACCTTGGCTCACATTTTGGACATTGACAATAAGGAAATGGCTGCTTCTGTGTACTTAGTAGAGAAGTGGCTCCACTCCCAGGACTGCCCTTCCAGCCCAAGGAGTCGCTGGGCATCCTGCAGCAGAGCAGCTGACAGAGGAAAGTCACAGCCGCAGGCACTGGAGCCAAGGGGCTCTCTGACAATTCCAAAGGCTAGCAAGAGTTAACTACTACCTATGTGCCCCAACTGTGCTCACCACAGTTCCTGTACTATCTCACATAGTCTTTGAAACAGTTCTCCAAAGAGCTATTTTATTTCCACTCAATAGATGAATGCACATATCTGGTGCTTAATATATGGCTGTCCAGCCTTTAAGTTCCTCAGATTTAGAATGATATAGAAATGGCTTAAATCCCACTTTCCCATTTACCAGAAAGTTTCATAGATTTCCTAATCTCAGCTACTGAACTCTGAAGTATGAATGAAACAGTAACTGCCCTGAATGGTTTAGGAAAGGTTGGGGAAACCAAATGAGAAAGTCATAGCTAGATGATACACTTTTTAAAACATAAAGCACATAAATAATTTGCAATTTTATACTTACTGGTCATGTTTGTTAAGTTAAAGGGTAATGAACTCATTGTTTTCTTTCTCAGAGTGCCCAAATGTAGCAAAGAAAATTTCAATGTACTCTTCTTGAGTACAGTTTCAGTGGGCACATGAATGGAGATGTAGGATATCCACCTGTCTCTTCTCTCTGTCCCCCATCTCTCTACACTCACTGTATAATTTGTAATGATCTTTTAGATACTAGAACTAAAATATTAAATCTCAGGCTGCACAGGACTTTGAAAAAATTGCTTTCATTGATTTTCCTTTAAAAAGTTTGTCGGGAAAGGTAATTTTAATATAAGATGAAATATTAAGATTTTTTTGACATTTCAAAATTTTTCTTGTCTTAGGTAAAGCAATATTTAAGGACTTTCCCTGGGAAACTGAGTTTTGAAAGTTTTATTTTTCTGAATGAATTTTTCTAGGAATAGGCATTTTCTTAGAATAGATGCTAGAGTTTCTTTATGAAAGTCATATCAAGTTAATTGTGGAGGGTGAGCATATGATAGCTAATTTTATAATTTGACTAGGTTGTGATACTCGCATATTTGGTCAAACCCCATGGTAGATGTTGTTGTACAATCAGTAAAGTAGATTACCTTCCAGAATTTAAGTAGATATAATCCAGTTGGCTGAAGTTCTTAAGAGCAATAGACTTAGACTGAGATCTTCAAAGGAAGAGGGAACTGTGTATATCTCCATATGACTTCCAATCCCAGGTAAGACACCAAATCCTCCCTTGAGTCTGAGTTTCCAGCCTGCCAGCCTACTCTACAGATTTTAGATTTGTCAGCCTTCACAACTACATGATTCAGTTTCTTCAACTCTCCTTCTAACAAACACACACACACACACACATACACACACACACACACACACACATTGTTTTTGGTTCTGTTGCTCTGGAGAACCCTTATAGAGTATCCTTTCCATCCTTTACAGCCCCCAAGAGCACATAGTAGCAACTCAACAAGTAAACTTATGGACAGCAGTGCTTTAAAGATGACTTGCTCTGTAACTACACACACACACACACACACACACACACACACACACACACCAATACACATACAGTGTTCAGGCAGCATATAGAGACTTCAGAGACTGACTAGGTGCAGGAGAAACCCTCACTCACTCTCTTATCATTTTTTCTTTATTTTTGCTTTTTATATTGGCATGGACTCTGATGAGTCTATATCAAAATAACTTCTACAGCACTGAGCTTGATTTTATGACTTTCTCATAAAATTAAATATAATCCTTCCCAAACTTTACCAATCCTCAGTGTCTTTCTTTTTTTCATTCTCTAACCCCAAAGGGCTTCTGCTGCATTTCTGGTGCATTTCTGGTGGCACCGTCTGAAAGCTGTGAACTGTGAAATTACATAATTAATAGACAGTTGAATAAGTAAGTAGCAGAGCACAAGAAAGTCCATGCTATATTATCTCCTGCTTCTCCACCTCCAGTTTCCCCCTTAGACAAAATAGTAGTAATGGCAGCAGACAAAAGACGATTTGCTTTGAAATCTCTAGCATACAGGAAGTGCTCGTATAACTGCTGGGAAGAAGGAATGGTCTGTATGAAAAGCTTTGTGAGTGTTCGCCACCATCTGCTCCACTCATGACTGTCAGCTCTGTGTCAGGTCTTCTTTCTCCCACCCTTGTCCTGTGCGACACTGTGTGTGTGGGTCCTACGTTATCCTTGTAACAGCAATCATCTGACAGCTATTATAACACACGTGCACTCAGCATTGCAGCTGTGTGCAATGTCAAAGCCCATTAATAAAGTTAGAAGCCCACTAAATAAAATATTCATACTTTATTTTACATAGGAAGTGTTTGGAACAAAATCAGTCTATGTTTTCCTAAAGCGAGGATACTTATTCTGTCCTGTCTCAAAGTCTGTGGCTTATTTTGTCTATGTAGGACACTAATGCCTCGAAAATCAGAAATCATTTCAACTAGTTTGATTGTTTTTTCAGCCATTCTCATTTAAAATTCACATTTAAATTTTAAAAAGTGAAGTATTTACACATTTGTCCCATAGATCATCTGGAGTTTAAAATGTTTTAGAGATATATGTATATGAGGCCAAAATAGGCAGAGGTATTGTGGTTAGCAGTTTTGTGGAGGGTGACAGATGGATAAGAAAAGGCAGTGTTAAAAGAACGTGTCCCTGCCGTACTTTTATAGAATGTTCATATCTGAAGACCGTGTGAAAGCTAATCCTCTGGCTGTCCTCAGATTGAAGAAGGAAACCCTGAAAATACACATCACTCTGTCTTTTGCAACAGCAGAGAACTCCGTGGGACATTTGATGAAAATAGTATCACTGCATGTAGAAAATGAAGAGCCTCACTGATTTGGATAGCACCGTACAAGATGAGAAAAGAAACACGTGCATCTTTCCCAGAACAGAAGGATGGTGGGTACACTCTCCATCCACACTGCACTGGAGCCTAATAGGAGAGATTTTGTTGTTCTGCAAGGTGTCAGAATAAACCGTCATTATATAATGTGAAAGCATTCCAGCATATTATCACTGGCAAAAATAGCCTGAACAACAAAAGACATTCTTTGCGGTTTGCTTATCATTTTATTTTAAAATTTTCTTTCTTGGACTTTTAGTATTTCTTTTAATGAACAACATAAACTATACAAATGGTTTGATGTGCCCAGGAAAATCATTTTTCAAATAAAAAACCTCATTTATTCCAAACAATATTTATCATGCTCAGTTAAAAAGAAAATATACAAATAGGGAAATAAACAGAACATTTTTCTGTAAGTTCCATGTTTGCCATCGTTGGCAATAAGCTGATGTATTATATATTTAAATTTTCATGTATTAGAAATCAATGTAAGGATGTGCAGAGTTTTATGAATTAAATATAATCAAAGCATTAAATATCTGTTTAGTTTAAACTTCTGTAGTCAAAAGTGTAAGGCAGAAATTTCATGAGATGACCCTTCCTGATAATATTTTTGAAATATATCTTACTCTTTAGTTTGTAAGACAGTTTGTAATTCTCTTACAAAGCAGGTAGTAAGAAGTTGCAGAACTAGCGCTTACTCATCTCAAGTGCCAGTTCCTGGTCTTTGCTGGATCCTCTTGGTTTGTTCCCTTGTGGCTGCACTTTCTTAGAGTAGTTTGACACAGTTGTAAATCTTTGCCATCCACCTAACTTATTTCAGAGATTCCCTCAAGGTATGGTCAGTTGTATCACTTCCTTCATTGCTCCTGAATACGTTCAGGCAATTGAGACGCTTAGGCTGAATTAAAAACAAAGATTCTTTTGAGGTTATGGAATACATAGCATGTAATTACATAAAGCAAATGCCTGTGGTTTTTCTGAGAGGTACATATATGCAACACAGATGCAAAAATGAGTCTGTAGTTTGTAGAGGTGACACTGAGGTAACTGTATCAGGGCATGAGGTTCCATCACATTTGAAAAGGAGCAGTTTGAAGCTCTAAGAACAAGAGCTCAGGAGAAGAGAAAGTCTTAGAGAGTGAGGAGACACTGGGGCTTAGGAAAGAAGCAGAGGGATTAGCTCTGCCTCAACAGGACGACAGACTCTCGCAGTCAGACAGTGATATCCGGAGCAAGAGCACGGAGGTCAAAGGAGCTCACGTGAAATAGACACAGTGAAAGAAAGAGAGTAAACTGCGGAGAACAAGGGAAAAGTAGTGGGAGGCTTACAAAATAAACAAAATAGGGATAATTTCTGACAGATGCAGAGATAAGTGTATGTGAAGAAAATGCAGTAATCTCAGAATTTCAAAGATCCAGCAAAGTACAATGAAAAATAGCTGTTCTGCTCTCTTACTACCGGTGTGTGCTGGTGCTGGTGGAGGGACCTTCCCTGCTCCACTGTTCAATCTAGTAGGCATTTGGACTTACTTAAGGTTGAGGCCTGGCATTAGGGTGAGTCAGACTTACTGGTAGCACATAGGAAGGAACCTGGTGAGTTCCAGGCTACGCAGACAGCCAGGGGAGCTTCTAACCCGAGCCATATAGAGAAGCTGGAGCCCAAAGCAGAGTGGAAGTTTATGAGCAAAAATTGAGCTACAATAGCTGATCATAATCAAATGGCGAGGTTTCGGAATGTGGAGTGTTGGGGTTAAATCGTTTTGTCATGATCGAGATATCCTTTTAGGTAGTCCTTGGTGAGAGTTAAAAGTAGAGAGAACTGTGAGGTTTGAGAATGCCCAGGAACCCTGACTTGACTGACATTTTTTCTAAACTAAGAAATCTTTTCAACAGAGTTAAATAAATTTAATGACCAAGTTTTGTTTCAGAATCTGTGATAAAAGAGAGTGTTCTGAATTAATTTTATGCTTAACACTTAAAATGCTACCACTCCAAATACAGATCCCAGTGTTTCACACCTGAAATTCATCATCAAGTTGTTTACCTGGCTACTATAGTCATTCACTTGCAATTTATACAGCTTGTGAATGATTATTGTAATCCCAAATAATGAGTATGGTAATCCAAGTACTGGAATCTTTTCTCTAGTTTTCCTCACAATCCAAGAAGTTACATTTATAAATCCACTGAGACGTTATTGGAATCCCGGTGTTAATTCCAATCTACCACCTCCAGTGCAACCCTTGGTGAGAGTAAGATTCCGAGACATATTCAAGGTTAAGGGCAGCCAAGGGGTCCTAAATCCAATCCTCGTGAGGACATGCGGACAATGACCTTGATCCTAGGCCTTTCCCAGAATTTATTAACTAGTGAAGCAAGCAGGTGGCTTGAGGATGAGTGACAGTGAGGATGGCAGGAACTACGTGAGTAACTTGAGCTGGCTAACAAGGTAGTGAGAAAGGTATCTCTGCAAAATGCAGATAAAGATATGCAGGGTGATCAATTGGCACAACCCAATCAAGATAGCAACTGAATTGTTTTAGGAGGCTGCTGCTTCAGTTTCTGATATGCAAACTTTATGCCCTGGGAACTCACAGCCTCCTTCTTTTTTTTTTTTGTGGCACCGGGGATTGAGCTCACAACCTCGTGCCTGCCTGACAGGCGCGTAAGCCGCTGAGCCAAACTCCCGGCCCTGGTTTTTTTGAGGCAGGGTCGCACTGTGTAGCTCAGTAGCGAGTGCAATTGCACTCGCATTGTAGCCCAAGCCGGTCTCGAACTCACAAGGCTCCTCCTACCTCAGCCTC
>RJWM01030931.1:0-22988 GCA_004363535.1 Dasyprocta punctata
GCTGTTTTCAGCCGTGAGCCACCTACACAGCAGGAGGAGGCAGACGAGGCAGGAGCACTGCCTCCGAATCCTGGCCGCACGATGTTTAGAAAGAGAGCAGAATGGGAGACAGGAAGCCATGATTAACATGGCAAAATAACCCTAGAAAAGAATTATTTGAAGGGGCTGGGGATACAGCTCAGCAGCACAGCACCTGCCTGGCAAGTGTGAGGTCATGAGTTTGATCCCTGATACAAAAGAAAAAAAAAAAGAGAGAGAATTACTTTACACAAGTCATGAGGAAGATAAAAATACTTCCAGAAGGTGAAGCCACTTACCTTGAATGCTCGCAGGCGTAGTTTTGGGTTTTGGTCCCTCCCGTCTGCACTCTTCCTGTTAGTGAAGAGCAGAGTGACTCCCAGTCGTATTCATCCCAGTGTGCAGACGTGGTCTCGGGTGGTGACGGTGGCACTGTGATTCAGAGAGGTGCCCAAGCTGAAGGAGGCCCCGAGCCAGTGAAACTCATGGAGCTCTCACTGGGGAAGAGACACCGAGAGTGCCCGGGCCCGAAGGACTCAGCCCTGTGAGGAGCAGACACGGGCAGGGTCTGGCAGCCACCTACACCTCCAAGGAAACCGAACTCGCTGACCCTTGGGCCCTGAGAAGGAAGGGTTCTGCTGTTTAAGCCACCAAGTGCGTGTGGTGGTTGCCATGACAACCTGAGTGATTAATACACAGTGCATACTGATTCCATGTAAGTAGCTGTTATTTATAACTATCCCTGGAGTTTGTTATTTCTGCCAAAAGGTAATGGTGAAAACCAGTTGTTAGCATCCGTGGGACACAGAATAATGAGGAAGTCAGATGATTAAAAAGTCCACAGACTTAAATAATTACATTTAGAGAAACCAAATAAGGTAGACAAAAGCCCAAGTCAGGTGCAAAGTTATTGTCTATTGAACCCTTGGTCATTGAAGGGATGAAAGAAAGAGCGGCAGGAATAATGTTTGGATCAATCTCCCCAAGAGTCAGTTAGCAACAGAGTGAAAGAGCGGGCCAGAGAAAACTAGTAAACTAGTTAGCTATTAAATGAATGTGGTAAACTCGAACATTTCATAATCATGCATTTGAAAGTACAACTTGAAATGAAGGAAAATTTACCTTACTAGTGCTGCCAGAAATCTATGCCAAAAAGATATTAGCACTCAACTGAACAATGTATTTATTTATTTATTTTTGTGCGTGTGTGTGGCACCAGGGATTGAATTCACAACCTCGCGCCTGTCAGGCAGGTGTGTAAGCCACTGAGCCAAACTCCCAGCCCTAGTTTTTTGAGACAGGGTCCCACTATGTAGTTCAGGCCAGTCTCGCTCACATTGTAGCCCAAGCCGGCCTCCAACTCACAATGCTCCTCCTACCTCAGCTTCCTGAGTGCTGGGATTAAAGGTGTGTGCCACCACGCCCAGCTCAATTGAATAATTTAACAAATTATAAAATTTCATTATCACCTAATTGCATTAAATATAAGGTCAATAATTTTTTCTATTGCTTCTACTTTTTGGATAAATTCTTATCAAAACTTTAATAACTGTATTTAGTTTATAAGTGGGCTTGTTCAAAATAGCGTTTTAAAGTTTTGATTTTTTGTCCATAACAAAATGTGCTCCATATCTGAAAGTCTACATCCTGCTTCTCTCCAGATATTTAGACATGCATTAAATACTTAGGATTACAGGGCTACTTGAGGTTTTAGATAGAGAGATAATAATAGTTACATTAGATAATTATTTTTATTTTTATACATTTATTTATATATACATTAGATTCACAAGTTTATATGTGCCTTTAAATAAACATGATTTTTTTTTTTTTTTTTTTGTGGCACAGGGGATTGAACTCACAACCTTATGCCAGCCAGGCAGGCACTTAAGCTGCTGAGCCAAACTCCCGGCAATAAATATGATTTTTATATAATTGAATATTTTTGTTTCTTCAACTATATTGGTAATCACAGGCAAACATGAGATAACGATTGATCACTTACGTTATTTTACAATTACTATGGCTGATGCTATTGTTAAGCATAGCAGTTTCTTTCTGAGGCTTTTGAGCAGGTACTGTACAGGATAATTCAAAATTTACCATTTAGTATAATCTACTTATTCTCTGCTCTAACATTGATGATACTTCATTTCTGTAACATTGTAGTAAATTATTTGTCTATAGATTATTGAACACAAAAATTTTACACGCATATACTTAAATTACTTTAAAATACTTCTGAGATACAACAATAAAACAAATATAGTTTTAAAATTTATATGAAAATAGTTTTACACTTACAATTATTCTTATCCTCTACACAATGTATAATGGAACTACCAGCGTCTTTGATTCCAGGAGGCACTGTTATTTTTGTAATATGTAGAAAAAAGGATTTCGAAGCATTCAGTGAAATTGTGGCATACATCCGTTACAAAACTGTCTTCACTTTACAGATGCTGATCTGTGACAAACTGAGTTCTACAACTGATAGCTATGTTCTCGTTAGGTAATAACAAATGATATTATGAGATGGCATGCATTCAGAGCTTTAGAAAAATGTTTAATTTCTAAAAGAGTTTGTTAGAATTATCTTCATGAGATGATATGCACAGCTTCATATTTACAACAATAGATTTTTTTTAAAAAATGAATTTGGATAATGTTCTTTTTAACTCCTTTATGGGAAGTTTGTATCTCTCGTGGAAAAACTGTGTAATTAATATGTACTTTATATTTTATTTTGGATATGGAAAATATGGAGCTACTCACTTGGTAAAAACTACTGGCATTCAGTATGCATGCTAAATGGAAAATTAAGATTTTCAGCCTGATGCTTTATTTGGGTTTAGTAACTGATTTTTATTCTTTATTATGCACACTGATGAGTAATATCATCTAGATTTTCTGTCCTACTATTTTCCACTTCAGTGAATTAAAAGTGTGTCCTAAAAAGAACATCTTTGAATATTTTTTATTTTAATTATTAAAGGTCTAATCTGTAGCTGATGAGAAAAAAAACTGTATTTCTAATGTTATTTTCTGTCTAGTAAATAGTGAGTCATTGAATAATCTAGTTATAACTAATTTACTGAGTGAAAATGGAAATAAAAGAAGCTATGGGGTGAAGATAGTATCCAACTCCCCATCCACGTGTTAGCCGGGTGTTTTCTACGTTCAAACTCCCTTCTTGGCACCTATGCTTCAGTTAAATATATTATGGAAATAAAAATGCACCCACATTTACATCTCAGATAGTCCCAGGGAAAGGATAAAAGGGGGATTTTGCCTTCATGTAGAACTCTTTTTATATTCTTTAATAAATCCATTGCCTGAAAGAAAGTACAGTTAATGTTTTTGAACTAATTTTTCAAATAAAGCACTGTTAAATCAGAAGGTAAACTAAGAAACTCAGAGCAGATTACAAATTTTTATTAGAGCTAAGCTTTCCACTAATACAAGCACTAACTATGCAAGAATGAATAAAAATTTCCACCTAGAATAACATTCCATTTTAATAGGAATTCAACTGAATAGAATCCCTTCTTCAGATTTACCAAAGGATTCTAATGCAATGGAAATTTCTTAAAATGTAGCCAATGGAATGGAAAACACATATCCACAATGCATTTTGTTGTCCTCTTTTCACTCAATTTCTCCTCCCAGTCTTTCAGAGAATTCACTATTAACATTGGCATTCCATTTCCTAGTAACAAATAAGTTTACTACAAAGAAATGAAGATAGATAGATGAGTACACAAGTAATAAATATATGAGAGAGAGCAAGGGAGAGACAAAAACAGTCATTAAACTCTCTTAAACTAGTCATGAAATACCTGAGCAGCTAGCATGACCCCTAAGCCCGTTTGTTTAAACACTGTACTACAGCACACGGGAAGGAAAATAGCAGCTCCTCCCTAGCATGGGAAAGGAAGGGGCAGCAGTGGCCCTGAGACAAACAGAGATCAAAGAGAATGGACCAGCCTCGCCACAGCCAGAGTTCTTTCCATTATCGCCAGATGAGAAACGTAAAGCCAACAAACAAACATAAATATGAAGACAGGTATGACTAACATTCAGTTAACTTGCTGTCACATAATTGCTATCCACCTAAATATTGAAAATGACTTTATTTATATGTTGAGAAAGAAATTCTACTTATTCCAAAAAAATCTATCACCTTAGGAAAGGCATGAGCAACCTTACCTGGTTAACATAAACTCCCAGCAGAGCAAATCTAGAGAAGGTGCACGTAGCCCTGCAGTGATAACCCATCTTTATATTATATAGAAACAGTGTGAGATGCTTCTCCCCTTACTTTGTCATGTACAAGCTCCTTGGTCAATTATTTAAACACACACACACACTTTTCTTAAATAATTGATTTTTGTTTATGCTGTTTGTGGGTCATTTTCCCTAATATGCATGTAAATTAATTTCTAATAAAGGGAAATATTTCTACTTAAGGTAATAAATAACACATAGATAGCTTACTAGACATAAAATATATAAATTCTGAATATAATTTAATTGAATTTGTCTCTGGAGGAAGCACCAACGTGTACCAAATGGTCAAAACTTGTCTCAGACAGGGAGAAAATTTCTTCAGTCTAGCAATATAGTTTATTCTCACTGTGTCTGTTTCATCCACTACACCCCAGTGGACACTTAAACTGAAGGCACTAACCCTTTGGAACACTTTTGTGTTTATCAAAACCACAGCAGTGACTAGAACAAGGAAAGACAGACTCTGCTAGATAGCTGGTCCACAAGAAATGATTTTGCATGCATAAATAAAGAAATAGTTGAATAACCAAACGGGACGACCTTTTCATGAATACCAGAGATGATGCAGATTGAGAGGGCTGATGAGATTTACCAGGTGAAGTTTTCCAGACGAATCTGGAAGGGATGTTGGCAGGAGGCCCTCGGTCCTGTTCTTCAGAACTTGTGGACGGGTCATCTTCGGTGGTAAAAGAAACTTTCAAAGGTGATTAAACAAACATCTCGAGATGGGGAGGTCGCCCCGGACTATCTAGGTGTCCGGTGTAATCACGGGGATGCTTAGGAAGAGAGGAAGGAGAAGCGGAGTTACACAGAGGCGCGGTGGTGACCGCAGGAGTGGAAGCTGTCCCCATAGCGGTGGGAAGATGCCGCACGGGTGGCTTTGAGGACGGAGGACAAGGTCACAGCCAAGGAATGAAGAAAACATCTGGACACCGGAAAGCACCTAGATGCTGCCCTGGTGAATCCCTAAAAATAATGTCCTATGTGCCCATTTTAAAATTCTTGACTTTCAGAACTAAGTGCAAATAAATGTTTAAGTGACCAGGGTTGTGATAACGTGTTATGCTAATAACAAGGACATGTATACAGTAGGCGAGGGGTGAAGGTGGAGGGATCGAAGCCATGAATTTAAAACATCAGAAGGGATCCTTGGTGATAAACAATTCGTCACACGTGTGTGATGTAGTTACTATCTTATATAAATGAAACACATGTGTGTGTGCAGGTATTTTACAGCTTTACTATGTAATAATTCTTAGAAGAAAGTGAAATGATTATTTTTAGTAGCCATGGATTTGTATATGACCTAATATTTTTAAAGTCAAAAATGACTTTCTCCCTTGAATTTCCATCTGTATTCATTATTCTTTAAGCTCCGCATCATTCCCTTTCAGAAAGACAGCCACACTGCGAGTGGAATGCGTTAACGGTGGATCGCAAGAGACTAAGTCGACGTCGGGAAATGGCTCGGAAGGTTTTTATTTGTTTACTATTGAAATTGTGGTGCATAGATCACCGCATCCACACCCCTGAACACTCACCGTAAATGCGGAATCTTACGTGTACCACCGATAGGATTAATTACCCCGACAATCTGGGTGCACAGTAAATTGTGAAAAGCATTCATTTGTTTCAGTCAGTAAATGAGAAATGCAAAAGAGTTTATTTTCCAAGAAATGAAAAGTTGATGCTAGGTCACGAATTCAAATCCCACACTATTTTAGCCAGGGATCTTTATGCTGGCGTCTCTCTTGTTTCCTTTTCTGTCCTCTTTGTTTTCTGTAGCCCTAGTAGTATTATTTTAATTCTTTGTCTTTCAGAATTGACACGCACCTTTAATGTAGGCCTGGAAATGCCCGGGGACCGCCCTCCGCCGTTCTGTCTGCGTGTGCGACGCGGGCTGCAGTCGGGGCCGCCGCAGGGCTGGGCCTCGGGAGCGGCCGCTCTGTGACCAGCTCGCGCGCAGCCCCTGCCTGGAGCAGGTCCTGGGGGTTCCGGGGGCCCTCAGGGTACTTACTCCCTTTATTTCAAATCCTAGAGAAAGAGTCCCCCGGAGAAGAACTGAAGATCCCGACAGGGTCCTGAATATTAGCAGAAGAGTCTGTCAAAAAATTTACCCTGTGAAGCGAGACGACGCAGAGGACGGGGTGGATTTGTTGAATATATTGAGTTCTAAACTGAAGAGCGTTAACTTTCCTGCCAGTTTTGCTAATTTAGAAACACTTACAGAAGAAGAGACTGCATCGTTTTTCAAAATATTGCATAAGACCTCCAAATGTGTCATTAGTAATAGGTGATTAAAGAAGAAAACACAGAAGTAAAACTCTTCAGGGGTGCTGGAAACATAACTGATCAAAAGTCAGTCTAAGCAGTGCCCTGTGCTATAGTGAGTGGGGTCAGATAATACAAGACTTACAATCAGAACACAGAATTTAAAAATGCAACCATTAAACAGAGAATTAGAAAACAGATTTCTAAGAAGGAAACAGTATTTTTATTATAATCCTGTCTATGATTTTTTATATATTAAGAAAATATGCAAATATTTTTCAGGAGTAATTTATTTATTTGAAGCATTTAAATCTTGTTTATAGTACTATAATTCACTAGTATTAAAAATCCTATGGGACTCTTAATAAAAACAAGTATACATTCTTTACTGTTTGTATTCCCCACAACTGTCTTTTTTATACTCTATGGTTTCTGTCCTCACAGCTCAAATCTGTTACTTGAATGTACCCTAAACATGGTGTCATTCCTTATGTGTCAAAATGAAAGTAATCACAAATTTCCAAGAAATATATTCAGAATATGCCATTATTTCCTTTATTACTTAATGCATTGAGAGAAAAAGCATTACCTGTAAATCTGAGAAATAGAGATATATCTCAAGTAAGTTGTACATTTTTTTCTCTAAAATGAAAACGAAACAAAAAACAGCTAGCTTATTAGGAGAACTTGATTTTTCTTCATTCTGAATGAGAAATTAAAACTAAGTGACTTAAAATCAACAGTTACATAAGAGTAGAATCACATTTCAGGTAGTGTCAAAATGGATAGAAACTAAATTATGAAAGATGATATTCCAAGTAAAAAATGAATAGATGATTGACAGGTTACATAAAAAGTCAGAAAATGCACTGCTCTTTTGAACAAAATCATTGCACAGATTATAAGGCACTTGTTCAAAATAGCACTAAATTTTGAGACCAGGTGCAATGTGAGATGCAGCTGGCTATGTCAGAAAGACAAGACTTCATTCCCTACTAACTTACAACTGCATAATACACTGACTTACTAGCTATGTAAGGCGTGAGATGGCTCTGTAAATACAGTGATGTCAGTGAGCTTCCAAAAGTCTTTCTTTCCTTCCCTGTTAAAGGGAGTTGTAATATTAATTCTCCCCAGAGATAAAATTGGATTTATCTATTAATATTTAAATAACATTGCAATAAACCAAGTATATATGTCAGCTGAATGTAATGAGAAAGTATTTGAGTATTATCTGGATTTCTCATATTATAGCAGCATGAGTACAACCAGGTCACCAAAATCAAAAAGGTACAAAATATCCATAGGCCAATATTTAATACATAGGACCAGCAAAACATCAAATGAACAGCTCAGTTTGTCTATTGAGATCATTTGCTATTGAACATTGGTTTCAAGCATAGACTCTTCCTTCTTTGCTAACAGTAACTGACACATCTAAAATGGGAGCTGTCCCCTCTTGGAATCAATACTGCAGTGCAAACACAAGATATGATAGAAGAACATGGCAAATGCTTAAATTAAAAAATTATCACAATAAAAAGCATAATGCCATGAATGCCCCTCAAAAACCTTCCCCTTGCCTTCAGCACACTTATCCCATTGTGCTTGCCCTTTCTGAAGCAGTTCTGGAAGTCAATTCTATGTCTTTAGTTGTGCAGCTGTGCTGCCTTGATGTCCTGAATGGATTCAAAATAGGTGGATGAGGACGCATGATGACACTTGCATGAGCCTGACTTTCTGCTGTGTGGCTCCAACAGCAGCACTCACTTTACCTTTGAGACACCCAGGGAAGACACTCATGAAAGAGGCCTTCCGGAACTGCTTCAGGAAGTGGCCGGAACAATGCATTAGTGCGTTCAACCAGAGGAGAAGGATTTTGACAGGTAGTGACTGCCGTGATTCTTCTAATGTAGTAATTTTTTGGTTTAAGTTAAACATTTACTGTACACTTCAATTATTCCATGTAGGATAACATAATTTCATACATCCAAATAATCATTAAGGTAAATAATAAAGTCAGCTGATACGGTGCCTTAATTATATTTTGAAAGTATATTTACCTTCCCACATCACACATGCTACAAACACCTCACAGTTTCTACCTGCAGTCCAGGGGCGCCACTGGGGCACACAGCACAGCGCTTCCCTGAGCATGGAATCCCCTGGAAGATGAGGCAGGGGAAGCGGAGAAGAGAAACACATGGGGTGTAGCACCGGTGAACTGTATCAACGTGCGTCCCTGTGGGGAGCCCCAAGCTCTGCTCTGTGCTTGCCACGGGACACTGGGCGTGCGTGTGTGTGTGCGCGTGTGCGCGCGCACTCATCTGTGTTTGCGTATCTACACCAGGGTGTGTGTATGAATCAAAACATCATTTCATCTCAGCAGTTCCACACTGGTCAGCCAAGGCACTTCACTGAACTCATCTTTGAATTTAGTGGAAGCTGAAAGGCTCAGATTTTGTTTCGTTTTCACTTCACAGAGCCCTGGTGTCCTGACCGAATGTCAGGGCTTTACTCTGAAGCCAAAAACTTGTTTACGCGGTGGTGCTTTCTGACTGGCGACTGCAGTGCTGCTTTCCAATCCGTCAGCAAGGGCAGGGGCCAGGCAGTCCCTGTAAAGACACGTGGCCTCTTTAACTCTGTTGTTCTTAATGGTGTAAATGGGTCCCAGGAAGGATTCTAATGAAAAAGATTTAGGTTTGGAGCATCAGGGCTTTGATACTGACATAAATGAGAAATGCTTGGATGTGCAGCGTTATAACTGAAGGCTGCTAGCTGAGTGCAGTAAAAAGCAGTACATCAAAAATCATTTTCTGAGTTATCACAAAAGATTCCTTACACTGGTGATTCTCAGCGTAGTGTTTCCCATACTTGCACTAAGTCCAAAAGGACAAATAATAACGCAGGACTTTCCAACCTGAAAGTAGGCAAGGATGGCTTTGTACACTAAAGAGATCTAAATCCAATGCAATACGTAAATATCTCTAAAAGATATTATCTTTCAAGCTTTTGATTTCTGAAAATGCCTGATTATCAAAGCATCCAGAGCACAGATTGTCTAATACTTTGATGTTAGATGGTTAGTTCCGAAGCTCTGCTTTCTTTGTGGTTAAGTCCTTGGTTGAAGGGTTCACAAGTCTACCAAAACTAAATGATAGTAATAACAATAGTAATGAATTCAAAATAAGATAATAGTATGTTTACATTACTAATTGCTAGTTTAAAATAAAAATAGATTACAAAAATACAGTGAGATTTCAACCTACCTTTTAAATAGAATACTGGGGTAGCATTTTTCTTATAATATGAGAATGTTTATTTTATTCTATAACTCTTGGTCCATCCTCTAGAAAATGATTAGTTACATTGATTTTGCTATTGCACATTTTAAACAATACAACATGGTACAAAGTTATCAGAGTTTTGATATAATTTTTATATTTTCAGAATATTTCAGTCTAAATGATTGACTAAAACTATAACTGACATTTCATCATTTTACTATAGTGGAGCATCAAAGACTTCGAGGAAAAGTGCAATTTCTGTGTAATTGGGATTTTGCATGAAAGTATGTTATGGAGAAAATGAATCCATTGGCATCTACTTAGACAGCACACATGAACATTTGTTATTGTTCCACCTTGGACATGATCAGATATTTATATAGATAATGACTCAGGACAAATGCCATTTTATGTAAATACTACTTAAGCAAATATTAACTGAATACTGATGATAGATAAAAAGCATAAAATCTATTTATTTGCAAATCCAAGAAGAATTTCCTGACTGCTTGCTGCAATTTAAGCAACGTTAGTATTAGGGATCCTGTGTTAGTGTTATGGTTTGTGTCTAAATGTCCCCCTAAAGCCTCATGCAGTCATGGGGGTGGGCTTCTGGGGTTTGTGATTGATCCATTGTCCAATATTGGGATCATGGGTGTGAGTGCTACACCCAACGTGGGGCAGGTAGCCTGCATTCAGTTTAAGAGAGGGAAAATGGATTGTTCTCTCAAGCTCCTCCCTTTTTGCTCTTGATGCTTTCTCTATCTTCCACCACCATGAACTGTTGCCCCTGTGCCACACCACCCTGCCTTGGAGCCAGCTGATTATGGACTGAAACCTCCATGAACTGTGAGCTAAATGATGCTTTTCTTTCCTAATTTTGTGCGTCTGGTATTTTGCCTCAGCAATGAGAGAGTACTAACCAACACAGTCAGTTTTCTGTCCAAGTTACAAAACACTTGCAATCAATAATTTAAAAGGAAAATAGATTTATTTTGGCTCCCTGTTTCAGAGTATTCAGTCCCTGGTTGCTTGGCCTCATGGTTGTGTGCCTGTGATGAGGCAGGACTTCACAGTGAGAGCTCATGGAGGCAAGTAGCTGCCCACCTCAGAGCAGCTGGGAAGTAAACACAGAAGGAAGGGGCAGGAATTCACTGTCTTCTGAGGAGCCTGCTGGCAAGGAACCCCCCCTTTCACCACCCCCACCTCCTGACGTTCCCAGCACCTCCCAGAAATGCCACCAGAGGTGATCCAGCTGCTAATACACCAGGCTTGCAGATCATTCTAGATCCAGTCTACTATAGATTCTAATTTGTCAAATAGGAACACAGTCCCATGCCTTCTAGCACAGTAATTACTATCCTGGTTCTGTTTAATTACTAGTCATGATGCTATTAATATAAAGATTTTAACTTCCCTTTGGAAATTGCAACTGAGAACTTCTTAGGGTCATTCCAAGTAAATGTGTTCATATTCTGTGCTTTAAATGCTAAGCCTTGTTGAAAACCACCTTCCACAAGGCACTGAGCAGTGAGGGGGGCATAGTGAAAATAACACGAAGGGCACCGTGGCAATTTGCCCTGTGTATGGAATGGTCATTGATGAAGCTGACTTGGCTCACTGTATATTGTTCCCAATCCTTATTTTATGAATTTTTTTTCTTATTTTGAATTCTGAATGCAAGGAAAGAGAATACAAATTTTTGTAAGGTATTAGTTATAAGCCAGAGGAATTCAGAGAGATGGCCTTAGAACTGTAATGGAGTGTGCTGAACATTTTGGAATTCTTTCTTGAAAACAAAAGGGGTTTACTACATAATTTTGAGTAAAAGAGTCTTATTTGTATTTCAAAAGTTAACTAGTTACAGAATTCATATTCAGAATATAAATTCTTTCAGTAGAAAAGAAATGAATACGAGACCATGACAGTATTAAGCCGAGTTATAAAGACTGTTTGAACTCAAAAATAAAGAGGTAGATTTGAAAGAATGTCTGAAGAGTCAATGAGAGTGGTGCATTTTACTGTACTGGATTTAAAACAAACAGATGAAGAGACTGAGACTCACCCTTTGTACAGCTGCTTTACTGTCGTATCCTCAAAGGCCTTTCTCAGTGGCTTAATGTATATTATCTCTCTCAAATTTCCGTTAGTATTCTGTTTTCTCCTTTCACTGAACACATCAAAACTTGTAACTATGTCTTTCTGAATATACCCATTTAAATTGTCCAGTTATTCACATGATCCCAAGAGGCAGGAACAATAGTTAGTTGTTTATACTAGCTCTAATAATTCCAGCAAATATTAGTGGATTAGTAACTATGTGTTTAATGATATAAATGAAAAGATAAATTCAAAGAATCCATAAATGGTTTTATTTGGCTATTGGGGTTTGTTGTAGGTTTGTTTATTCTATTCAGCTGTCAAGGTTTATTATTTCCAGTCACTGAGATCTGTTTAGTTTATATTTCTTTAATCTTACTCTTATCTGAGATATTCCTGAATTTATATGTCCTGTTCTTTCCTACAGAAGTATTCAAATGATACCTATCCTTCACCATTTTGTACTAGAATCCCTTTAGTGTGTAATATGGGAAGGGCTACGAGTGCTGGGACTCCAGTTGGAAGATGAATAAAAAGAATAATGTGGTCAAGATTTCATCTCTGAGCTCCGTAGAAGAGGTCTCAGGTAGTTTCCATGAAGACAGGTGGGCAAATTAGGTATTTGTCACAGTGCAAATGTGAGTATGGATCTAAGACCAAGAGGTGGATGTGGATTAGAAGAAGAAAAATTTTTGTGGCAATTTCCACTTCTATCACATTAAAATATGAGTAGACACACAGTTTCAGCTAAGTTCTACCCTTTTTAAATAAATAGAAGTCATACGGTTATATAAGATGATTCCTTTCAGACAATGAAAATTACTCAGCGTGGAACTAGAATCCCTGAGGGAAGGAAGGGGAATAAGGTAACCATCACAACAGCCCCATTTTGATCTGGAGGCAATTTCCAGTCTGAAGTGGGAGTCGTAAGTCCTCAGATGCCCACAGGCAGCAAACTAGAACAAGTAGAAATCAGAGTTCCAAGAGGCCAAATCAGCTAGACACAGAAGGTAAAAGAGGACAAAGGAGGAAATTGTGTTTTTGGTTGAATGCAAGTTGGTACATATGTGGGTTGAAATTGCAAAATCCTAGAAAAGCAACTACCAGGAAGAGTAGCACTGGCCTGGAACACGTTCACAAACCAGCACGCGGGGGTGCATTAGGCTCTCAGCCAGCAGCTGCGCAGAGGCCTCACCGCTCCAGAGTCTGCCCCACAGGGCAATGTGTGCCACCCCCGAACAGCACCATGCTGTGAGCCTGCTCTTACCCGCAGGGTTTACGGACTCATTGGAAGCAGTTTAGCAGGCGGATGAAATATACTGTACATTCTTTTACAAAGACAGGAAAAACTTTAGGATCTCAGTAAGAGTATTTTAATATCTAACACATGATCAAAATTAATTGACATGCAAAGAAACTGCCAAATACGAATTCTTTTTTTTTAATCTATTTAAGCAAAAAAAAAAAAAAAAGACACATATAACAAAGACAAAAAGCAAAAGAGACAAACAAACAACTAGAGTAAATGCACAACAGTAACACTGCAGGTTTACAAAACCGGATGATAGAAACTGACAATGGTTGTGATATTGCGTATCATTATCTTTAAAATGGTTGTTTACATTAACAGGTATAGACATGTAAAATTGATCTAATCATATGAGTATTAGTTGTTCTTTCTCAATAACAAATACATTCAGTACTGTGTTCATTTTAGTTATCTTACATATACATATATACAGATTTATATCTTTTCCTTTTCCCTTCCCTCTTTCCCCCTTTTTCCTTCCCAATTACTTTTGCTCGTCGAGCTGTTTTTTACCCTTACATAGTATTTGTTAAAGACTTTGGATCATATATACTGTTTCAGTTTCTTACACTAGGGAGACAATGCGGTATTTACACATGTGCATTTGATTTACCTCACTTATGAGTATGGTCTCAAGTTGCTATTAAGAAAGATTGCATTGAGACTTTTATAAGTAAATGGTCATGACTTGAGACCAAATATGAATTCTAATCAGAATAAAATAATCAATAACAGTATTTTCAAATTGGCAGAGGTGATCAAATTAGTAAATGAGAATTTCTGAAAATAAGCGAAGACTACAAGAAGCTGTTCTATAACATATACAAGGCTATAAAGCACTGAAGAGGAATGACAGGGAAGAACACCAAAAAAAGAAACAGAACCTTTTTAAACTTGAATTTGGAATGTAAGAATGCTGAAATAAACAACCCAGTGGTGGCTACCGTTTGCACTATGAATCTGTGTCCAGGGACCCACGCAGGGCAGGTCTCAGCGTGGGGTGCAGACCTGTGGAAGGTGTGGGAGATTTTACATGGGTGGGAGCCCTTATTTAACTATGCCCGATCTCTTCTCCCTTCCCAGGAGGAGGGTGAGGAGAAGTACTCGCTCCACCATGCCCTCCGTGGGATACGTCTCCTCAAGGTCCAGAGCCACACTGCCTTTCAGTTCTCAGCTGGAAAATCCAAGAGCATGAGTCTAAAACCATGAGCCAAAATAAACAGTAAGTTGACTCTCTGTAAATTGCCTGTCGCAGATATTTTCTTACAGGAATGGACAGCTGGTTAACACTATGGACAGGACATTAAAATTTCAAAAGGAAATATTATTGAACTTGAGTCCAGAGCAAGAGAAATTACCCAAATTAGTGGAAAAGACGGGGGAAATGAACCTAGCTTTATCATCCAGCAGAATAACAGAACACGGTCTCCCTCCTGCGTTTTCCAGTCCCCCGGAGGAGAAGAGAGAAGAAAGGGCATATGGCGTGAGCTGGCCAGTGAAGGTCCAGCACGTGTGCAGGGGGGGTGTGCAGGTGGCTTGTAGCTCCCTCACTGTGGGATTGGCACTGGTAAGTCTGGGGCAAATTCACCCTAGCAGAAATTCAAATCTGTATTCTTATGGAAGCTGTCATAAAATGCTTTTTTCTCACAAGTAAATGTAGGTCCTGGGCAATAAAAATCCAAAATCCTTAGAAAGGCATTCTGTTTGGATTTTTGGAATGACTTATACCAACAACTGAGAAACACTGTGGGCAGAGAGTCTCTTAGAGGACAGCTACTATTGCTCAGTCACAGAAGACCAGCGGGGCCTAGGTTTGAGGTATGCACTTGCTATCTAGGGTTAGTTTAGAAAGCATTGCTTTGTCAAACAGAATTTTAGCCATTTACAGAATAAGAGTCAAGAGGATTTCATATTATGATTACCATTTTAAAATATCAGAGAGGTCAGGTGTGGTGGCACACACTTATAATCCCAGCACTAGAGAGGCTAAGGCAGGAGGACCCCAGTGAGTTCAAGGACAGGCTGGGCTACAAAGTGAGACCTTTTTTCAGAACTCACCAAAAATAATAAAACAGAACAAAACTAAATAAGATAAAATAAAATAGGATATCAGCAAAATAAATGCAGAGAAAGCAACATTTTAAGGCTCCATGTAACTGATTCGAGCACTGACAAGCAAAGAAGCCATGAGCCTGAGGAAGCCCTGCACTGTGGGCCCGAGCTGGGTGAGGCTGGGGTGAGGCTGGTACTGCAAACCTAGGTGGGGAGTTGTGCCACGTCGGGAGCCACTGAAGCTGGAGACGGAGCACACGTGCAGGGCTGTAGCCTGGCCAGGACACGGCCAACCCGAGAACAGTGAGACACCTCAAAGGGCAAGATAAGGTCACAGCTGAGGACACCTGGCTCCAATTAACTAAATAAAGACTGGAGCTGCTGACATTTCCCTCCTGTAGTTGAATGCACATGGAGATCTTCTCCTAAGATACTTCTCCTAAATTAACAAAGTCTGTTACTTGGAAAAGTCCTTGAACCACTCCCAAGGTCTGTTGACTTTCCTACATTTTCCACTCTAAACCCCTGTTTGTATGAAAACCAAATAAATACAGGCCACCCAGAGACATCCCCTGCCTTACCACCAGAGTGATGAACCCTGCAGAGGGTTTCGATCCTCCTAGAGTCCTAAAATCATACCACTTGTCTCATTTATTTAAGCCTTTATTGTACACTCATCTGGGAGATTGGGGATCTAGGTCAGGCCCCCCAAAATTTCAGACTGTTTAATTTTCAGTCCTAGTTGCTAAAACTTCACTCAGGTTTAATAAGTTTGCTGAAAATGTTTTCATGTAATTGACTGATACGATGTGGGGAAATGAGGAACAAGGCTGCATTTCCACAGAGTGGCAATGGAGAGGAAGTTTTAGACCCTTGGAAAGGCTTCCCCTGTTTCCTTAGATGACTGCAACCGCAAAGTAAAAACTGAGGCTGAGAAAGCGTTGTAGGAAGTGTTTTATGATGGAATATTACAGGGAAACTTTGAATGCTGTCACAAATATTCAAATATTCTTCTGGGCAGAAGCTTGTGTTAAGGAGTCTGAATGAGTGGGGTTGAACTAATGAAGACACAGGAAACAGGCTGCTGGCTGAAGACGGCGAGGCGTGGGATATTTAACCAGGTCACAGAATAATGCGGATGCCACCAATCGGAGGTAATGGCTCACCGTAAATTTAAAATACAGCCGGCAGGAATGTTTCCAAATGCTCCTGAGTTAGTGCCCATTACAGCGGTGCGGGAGCAGAGTGTGCAGCACTAAAAGCAGCCTAACCGTCTGATATTAAAAGCATTGATTAGGGAGAAGTAAGAGCGGCCGCACGTCTGCAGAGACGTTGATACTGCGGAGCAGTAGGAAGGCTGGGAATGCCTGCAGTGAGCTGCCTCGGGAGCATTTTCCTTGCAGCACGCCGCAGGTGACCTGTGGCACGGCTGCTGCCCGCCGTCAAGGCTAAGGCGTCAGATCCCTCTCCTGTCTGGATGACGTCCCCCGTCTGTTTATAGAGACAGCGCAGCCCAGGTCGCCAGTGTTCATATCAGTCCCATCGGAGACGCCCACGATCTGCTGGTGCATACAGAGATTTCATATTTTGAGTTTATTTCATTTTGATATCAGTAAATAAGAAATACTTCAAAATATGTATGAGCCTCTCCTGAGTCACAGAGTTCTCAGTTTTCTGTAATGGTACAAAAATTATGGAAGTGCTGAAAGTACCCCATTCAACTCATTTTCCCTCACTTTTTACAATAATCTTTGGTGACTGTGAACATGAGCATGTATACACTTATTGTGTGCTTGGTTATACTATGTGTAGTGCGAATTTGGCAGAAGAGATAAATAAATTTTTAATCAAAATCGTAAAAGTGTTATCAATAAATATTAGTTCATAATCAAGCAACTTAGATTAAACATGTTCTATTACATATGAAGAAAGACTTGAGACAAATACATTAGTAAATAAAAATATACTGTTGAAAGAGCTCATAGATAGCTGTATCTGCATATTACATGTTATTCATTCCTGGACAATTAATTACTACTTGTATCACAAGTATCTAGAAATGTGAGCAATTTCTTTTTTAAACCAAACTGTAAATATCAAATCCCCATTCTATAATTTACTTTAAATACAAATTGATGTCTCCTTTTAAAAGAAGTCATTAAAATGGGAAAACAAGTTTAAAAGTTCATATTGGCAAATTTATTTAAGTAGAATGTGAATCTATTCTCACCTCATGCCTGAGAACCATAATTATATAAGGATTTGGGAGAAACAAAGAGACTAAGTCAGGTGATGGGTGTAGCAATCCCTTTAACACATAGAACTCAGTAGTTGATATTTAGTTTCTTTCTGGTATTTTTAGAAACTGGATGCTATCATTATAGTCTGCAGTATTATTTTCAAGGAATTCAAAAGCAATGGAAAATTACTGTGAATGGTTTTTTTGTACCCTTCTCTTACCTTTTTGATGATTTAAGAAAACGCTGGTTTGTAACAAACATTGGCTAATGTTTGAACAAGCTTCTGATTATGAAAGCCAAACACCTGGAGAAAGAGTATGACCCAAAAACTAAACAGAAATATTTGGGGTTCTTTGTAGCAAATTGAAAGTTATCTGTCAAATCTCAGAACCACCCAACTGCTGGAGAGTCCAAATGCTAGGGTAAGCTGGTTAGAACTGGAACAGTTCCTTAACGATACAAGTTTTTCTTGACATTCTCAATTCTACTTTTGAAGATTTCTCTCCGGTGCACCGTGCCCTCAGAGCCTTGCTTTGGTTGCTTGTAGATTTGCAAACATCAGCTAACACCTAGTAAGTTACCGCGCAGTGCCGAGGCTCCAGAGGAGGTCCGTGCAGGGTGTTCAGGGCCTTTACTACACAGCACTTGACCAAGTATTCAACACAGTGTTTAATTTTACATTGTTGTTTCATGCAAATTAAGATCTAGAAAAATAAAAACACTAAAATTACTTAATAATCTTACTAAGATAAGTTTACTATCTTTGTTCTTAATGTAATGAAAATAACCCAGAAGTAACTAGGCTTCCCAATGCAGCCAACTTTTAAGCTCAATACAGCATTTACTGATTTGCAGCATGGTCCCTATATTATCTACTGTGAAATAAAAATATAAAATTAAATATATATAAAAAGCTAAAACACATGATCAAAACTTGCTAAGACATTGAGGTATCATTAATGATTTCATAGCATTTTTCACTCCTTGAGTTAGAGCCTCTCATCTGCCTAATTCTAACGTGCATTATTTAACTTTTTCAATTTGATTAGCTGGTATATACCCACAAATATGCTATTCGGAGAGAATGACTGCTTGGTATTTTTTGCTTAATCAAATATGACTTATGCCATTTATGTTCATAGTACCTAGTATCCTGTGTTTTTTAAAATTAAGCAAGTTAATAATTTGGTCAAGTTTCAACTTCACTTAAAAAAAACGAACAAAAAGAAACAATAAATGAGTCCAAGGCATTTGAACAATACCTCAAGGGCGAAACAGATTGATGTACTGGCATCAAGACCATTGGCTTCCAGAGTGTGGACAAGGTCATTTTTGGTTTAATTGCAATGAGATTTTCTGGGGAGGTAAAATTACAAAGCTACAGGTCCCTTCAGACGTCTCAAACAGTTATAGTCGCACTAACCCATCTGTCCTCATCAAATTATCCTCAGAACCCGTATTCAGAGATCTTAACGCTTCTGATTGCTTAGAAGATACAGGCCTGAAATACCAAATGAGGACAAATCACACAAAATTCTAGTTTCCTGGTAATATTTCTTCCATGCATGGTGTGTGTCAGTATTTTTAACCTGCAGAATAAAGTGTGAAAGCCTAAGTGATCAATATCAAATGTTATCGCCTGAATATTTTTACTATTTTATATTTTAAAAAGTTATATATTTTAAACAGTCTAATATTCACGATAAAATGTCATGTAGATATACTCAGTTATTAAAGTAAAACACTCACATTGTGGCAAGTTGACTCCAGGAAACCAACTTCTACACCAGCGTTGGTGAACCTGTGGTACGTGTGCCCAGGAGAGTTGTTTGAACCAACAAAAGCTTTGAAAGGTTCCCAATCACTGCTCAAAACTAATAAAAAAATTAGATTACCCTGTTCTTTCATCTAAATTTTTAGTCACATAATGGAAGAAACGCCACCTATAAGCTAGAAGAACTAGATTAACTTTGATGACAGTATATATACAAAGCTGTAATGTTTTTGAAAAGAGTAATTTATATAAAACAGTGAGTTTAAGAGGAAAGTATTTAGGAACACGGAGCAAGGATGCACCAAGAAGGATTCGCAGGACCTTGTGTCAGAGATCCCGGTCGCCTCTTCGTATGTTTTCTACGGTCACGCATGCCACATTCAGCATTACCACCCAGGAATGGACATAAACGGAAGTGCTCCGCGGCCCGGACCGCTCTGCTGGCTTGTTACGTTCGGGGCATCCGCGTGTCTCTGAGCCCCTGCCCGGCTCCACCCTCAGCTGGGCTAATTTTCTGCCAACGTATTTCTTCTTAAGTAAAAATTTGAGCAGGCATATATATTTTACCATAATATACAGTAATGGAAAATATGATTGTGCATGACTAGATACGAAGATGAGACCTGTTTAACAGGCATTATTTTGCATATAGAAGAAGAAACATTGAAGCTGGTTACTGAAAGCCAAGTGACTTTAAAATTTTGTTTTGGAAAATCAAAAATATTTTGCTCAGGACACAGAATCCAGTATTTTATACGCCAGCAGCCTCCTCTGTCTTTAGGACAGCTCCAGAGGGATAATCCGTGTCGAGGTGATGGGAGACAGATCGGGTCCTGTGTGAAGGGGGTGTGCGTGGGCAGGACCGGCCCCTGAAGCAGATCGAGGAAGGCTGACGGCTCCCACAGCGAGCGAGAGACAAGAAAAACCCAAGCAGAAGCGCAGGAAGACACACGCGATGTTTATATACACGCGTGAAACCTAAAACGTTAGCATACGTATTTAAATTGCATGTGAACTCTAAAAATATATGCAAACAAACAAGAAATCAAGCTACACAAGGCCAAAGATAAACTTTTTTGAACGTGCACCTATTTTATTCAACATACCTATCATTTATATCATTCTATTAATTAGGAAATTTTAGTATAACTTTTCATAGAAACTTTAACATATTTGTATAAAATATTTTGTATAGATTACAATATCCTATTCAAATTCTAAATTAATTTTATGTAAGTTTTGAGGGTGGGATTCTTAAATGGTGTGTAAACTCTGCAATCTCCTAAGTGCTGTGGTCATGTGTTACACTGGCATCTTCTTCATCAGAAATGAAGCACTAGAACTTTATACATATGTAAATATTACAAATATACTTTATGCATAAATATTACAAGTATATGTATTATAAACATAGAATTTTAATTTCTATTTTACATATGTTTTAAATATATGTATCAGGGTCAATGTGCATATATATGATTTAATAAGAAGTATACTTATTCATTATTTATATTTATTTTCATGTTATATAGGACTACATATACACATTAAATCCTAATTTTTTCACATAGTCAAGGTTTGGAATCCACTATTATAAGTGGTGGACGAAACACGGCTTAAAGTACTTGTAGAAATACATTAAACCATGTTAACTTTCCAATATATACGTTGCTCCTATTCAGTTTCTTTTCTATCAATGACTTTACGGAAAGTCCCATTCATTTTTATTTATTTGAAGTCTTCCTCCTCCAAGCTGCGTCGTCATCAGTATTCTTCTCTTCCCAGGACACGAGTAGGGCCCCCTGGGGGCTGCATCGAGACCCCGGCCTGGAGAGGAAAGGAAAGGAAAGTCCGGGCTGTCTCCAGCGGGGTCCGTGTGCCGCGGGGCTGAGTGTGTCCCTCATCAGCCGGGGAGGCCCAGCCACCCGAACAGCCTCAGCTTGCAATCAGTCTCTCAGCTGCCACTCACCTAGGAATAGAATTAAAATTGCTCAGAGCTTGACACTGTCAAAGTTGGACAAGTTTCCTCTCTTCTCCAAGATCCACCATAGAGAAGTTATGAACCCGTGCCCCATAAATACGCACACCCTCATTTGACATTAGAATACTAGTTTCTGTGTGCATGTGTGTTTGCTTCTGTTTTTGAGACAGGGTCTTGTCACGGTTCAGAGGCTGCCCTCCCAGGGGTGGCTCACGGGATTGCCCTGTGTTGTAGTCAGGGGTTACAGGGAGAACAACTGCTACAGGACACAGTGTTTGTAATATTATCTTATAATAGTCACCCAGAGTTATACACAAGAAAGTGCAGGAAGATCTATCCACAACACTAAGACCCAGGATATTTAGCCGAGGGCCTGGATCCCACAGCAATGTCTTGCAAGAGTCCCACTAGAGACCCAAAACACATGACAATGCCTCCCACAGTTCCAGCTGGGAATCTAAGAGCCCACAATAAGGACTCACGCCAGTCTATTTACGGTTCTGTGCTGGGATGGCCAAAGGTCAGCGGTGGAGCTAGAGAGTCTATGCCAGCAGAGTGAAGGAGCTGTGCAGTGGGTTGAGGGTTCTACGTGGGAGCCGAGAAGTCATGCTCAAAAGAAGAAGCGGGGCTGCCCTGAAGAGCACCACAGCCATCCCCAACAGCGACGAGGTCCCGCGCTCCTCTGACGATAGAGAACAGTTGAGCACAGGTCAGGAAGCCCAGCGTAACCAGCTTCTCCAGCACACAGCCTCCCCTCCGGAGCCAGGAAGCGATGCACAATGTGAGGAGCAGAGCTCCCGCAACGTGAACCACAGCCACTCTCACTGATGAAGTCCCGAGCTCCTCCGACGATAATGGCCGAATCCATACTGGGGAAGCCAGCATGACAAGCTCCTCCAGGAGAACCAGTGGCTCGAAACAGCAACTCTTGAAAGAACCCACAACGCCTCCTTCTTCTTCTCTACGTCCCTATTTATGCTGGCAACTTTCTTCAGGTGGAGCATCTTTACTCAACACCAGCTGAATTAATTCAGCTGGTGCTAAGTTGACCCCAGTTTGTAATCCATAGCACTCTGTCTTGGTGTCTGGAGTGCCAGGACTTCAAGCACGCACTACCACACCTGAGTTGTTTCTGGGCCATCAGAAGCAAAAGCCTTTGGGTCCACCCAGTAGTCTGTGCATCTGTCAGTGCAGCATAATTCCTTATAGGTGCAAAACCTCCAAATCGTATCACAGTGTGTGCTGACAGACACCATCTGCAATCGGCAAATTTCCCCACACTTTCAAACAGTTTATGCTGGGGCACACCACCTCTTTGTAACAGATACTTACTTGTATGTATCCTGACAATATTCTCTTTGTAATCCTCTCAAAAGAAGAATGTTCTTGTTTTCGCTTAAGCTTCACTTCAATTAAGAATTGAATACAGATTCAAATTGGCAAACACAAAGATTACTCTCTGAACATGGTTTCTTGTTGTTCCAATTCAATTTCTTCTCCACTGTTGTGGTCAGGGTTTGCAAGTAAAACAATTTCACACAGGACATATAATTTATATAATTATTTTATAAGTCACCCAAAGAGTCAAACACAAGTGTTGCAAATCTCTCCACACACTAAAGACCCAAAGAATCCAGCTGAAGACCAAGAGTCCATGACAATGCCC